>QEOT01124259.1:87462-100701 GCA_003123785.1 Pterocarya stenoptera | reverse complement strand
GGTGTAGTTGAGCGGGATTATTTTATGAAGATTTATTTTCAACCCTGAGCATAGAACATAATTCCTGATGCATCATATTCTGCTTGATGTATGACTTGAAACACCGGGATGCTATATTTATTGAGATAGACTTGGCATGATTTATATATAATGAAAGGAAAATCTCAAACAATATTTTGCACATGCTTACACTTATAGTGTTCTTCATTACTGTTCATGGATTTTTCACAGGAGGAGTAAACTGCAGGACTACCGAGCCTTTTGAAAAAAAAAATATATATGGATCTGCCTCAATGGTAAGGGCGAACTTAGGATTGTGTGGATTAGGCACACAGTCCTCGGTTTGATTCCCCACTATTCGAATCCACTTGAAAAAAAAATAGTAGTAATAATAATAAAGGATGAAGCGGTGCGCTTTCCTTATTAAAGGGCTAGAAACAGTTACCCAAATTTTGGGGGTTGAGTGATCAACCTTTAAACAGAGTTGGCGTGAAAACTGCTAGACCCTTGGGCTTTGAGGTAGTTAGAATCAGAAATGATTAATCTAAAGGTTGAAAAATCCTGAGATAAATCCCAAGTAGTAATGAAGAACACACAGTCGTTTAGCTAGACACACACATCTGAGTTTTGAGACATTTTTCCCAATTCTTAATGAAAGATTGTTAAGACAGTCTTGGTGAATATAGCCCCTGGGAGTTGATAGTTATGTGTCGCATTTTGTGAGAATTCATTATTGTGTTAGATTGCTTTTGTTTGGATTTCGAGCTTTATGCAATATTCATCTTAATTAATTTTCACTATTTTGCTCAGAGACTAGCAAAAGGTTTGTTGGGGGGTGTGATTGAGCTGCATTATTGCATATTTTACACATTTAAAACCAATATATTTTTAATTGTTTTATTATTTTATCATTGGTTTTAGATGGAAAAATTAATTAAGAGGCATAAATCCAAGTTGTGATTTAACTTGATTAAAAGCATAGTTTATGCTTGATTTTATAACTTGCGATTTAATTTTGTAATATTTCCTCCATGCACAACACATTTTTAATATTTAGTCTAGTTTTATTTTATTTTAATTATTTATTTATTTTATTTTATTTGTCTAATTTTATATTATTTTATTTTATTTTATTTTTTTTATTTTACAGGTTTGCTAAAACAACTTGACGTTTTGTACATAGACAAAAACGACAAGTCGTCTCTGCCATCTTCAACCTCACGAATGCAGCACCACATACAGCGTTCAACCAGTCCCGTCGTCTCCGCCCAGTGCAACCTCATCCAACCACCACAAGCAACCAGTCACCTCCACGTAGCTGTAGCCAGTGAACCACCATGAACGACCACAGCCGCAGCTCTGAACAGGCCACCACTGCAGCTCACGGCAACCTCTGTTTCACTGCCATAAAATAGAGCATTTCAACCACAAGCAGATCCTCTTCCAACGCACAAGACTCCATGCATGCAGCAGAACCAGTCCACTATGCGCCTCCACCTCCAAGCAGCACCAACTACAAGCAGTGCGTTCGGACCACCTGCTACAGCTCAACCTCGAGCATATTTTAACTCACTGGAAGTTAGAACAACACACGGTAGCAAACTCTCAGAGCAACAATGACCCACTCGGAACAAAGCTGCTGGAAAGCAAAGGAACGTACAGCAGAATTAAAGGGGAACATGCGTACAGCTATGCAGGAAACGTGGGAAACTAAAGCTGGAAACTCACTCACGCACTGCAGGAGCTGGAAGCAGAGCAGCAGATTCTTTCTATAGGCATTCACGTGGGCAGTAGCTGGCCTCAAGGAGCAGAGTCACGCGTGCAGAAAGAAACCACGCTGGAACGAAAATCCCACATGAAGAGCAGTAAGTGCATTGCAAGAGCTGGAAGCAGAGCAGCAGATCCTTTCGGTAGGCATTCACGTGGGCAGTAGCTGGCCTCAAGGAGCAGGGCAGTATCACGCGTGCTGAAGGGTATCACGATCACATGCAGAGCAGTAAGTGCACTGCAGGAGCTGGAAAGATGCAACCTTTCGACAGTGGGAAACATCAAGACCTGGCAGTTGCAGCTGAAGGCTTTTTGAAGCCTATAAAAAGTCTGGAGATGAACGAAGGAGGGGGCATCGGGGGGCAATCGGAGTTTGGAAGGAGCCCCTCATTTCCTTTCGGTAGTATACTTCATTTGCAGTGTTTTATTTTAGTTCAGTTTATATTTCATTTGCAGTGTTTTATTTTGAGTTTATTTCAATTGAGAATTAATTTATTTTCTTTAAGCTTTTATTTGTAATATTTGGTGCTATGTTTTTATTTTCATTTTTTTTTTATGGAGAATTTATCATTAAATTCCATAGTTCTTGTGATTAACATGCCTGGCTAAATTTTCATACTAAGGTTAAGAGGTGAAGTCTAATAATTTAAATTTTGTTTTAGATCAACAATAGAGTTCATATTGTGAGTTTGATCAATTGATTGGTGTTATTATTAGAAACTTTGATTATCTATATATTTCTCTTGATTCATTGTGATTTCCGAATACAGTGAATGCTTGAAAAATCCCTGTGATGATCAATTGGACTAGTGAATGTCTCTACCACCAATTATTCAAACTTAATATTTGGTGATTAATTTTCTTGGGCTTAATTGTTAAATCTTCCAGTTAGACAGAATCATTATTCTAGTCTAATTGAGCTAATTTGATTGGAAACAATTTCATAAATTATTAGACGGATCCTCGAAACCTTAGTCTTTCTCCATATTAATTCATTTCATTATTTCAGTTATATTTTATTACTTTAAAAATCTTCATCCCAGTAATCTCTTATTTTTTTATTGCACGTTCCTTTTTAAATCTCCTTTCATTTTATTCTCTTTATCACATTAGTCAATCCTTGTGGATTCGATCCTGTAACGTACTATGACACCTGTATACTTGCAGGCAAAACTGCTCTGAATTTTTATTCATCATTTTGAGTGAAAGTTTAGACGCAACACCGCCGGTAAGTTATAATCCAAACAACCCCGAGATAAAAACACATTAATGCAACCAACATGCATGCATATGATGAAATATGTACCAGATTCAAAATATCATTTTTCCCAAAAATGAATATTTTCCAACACATGCCAAAATCTCATTTTGGCCCAAAAATATTTCCAATAAAACATTTCCACCATTTTTCATGAAAATAGCCCAAAACAATAATCCATCATTTTCCCAGAAAATGACTCACACAAAATCATTTATCCAACACACGCCATTTTTTCAGAAAATAGCCCATTATCCATTTTATCCGTATGCACCATGAGCTCCCCTAGCGATCATCTACACACCCTAGCTTCATAAGGAGCGATGTCCAGTCCACACCCAGTGCATTCATGACCAAGCATCCTCTAGCCCCTGCCAACAGAGGGGTCACGGAGTCAGCACGAGAGTTTTACCATCCCATCCGATCTCGTTGTCGCCCGGCGACAACCCAGGGGACGTCACTCAATATATTCCACTCTCGAGTGACCAGAGGAGCTCTACCGAGATATTGCTCCATCTCGGCTTGGGGTTGTGATACACACGTACCCAAAAATTCTTTCCACACATGAAAATTCAGTTTTTAAATATCCACATGAATATGAATGCAATTACCCGAAAACCTAGTTTTCATTTACAAACATGAACATGCGTGCACATGCAATATACCAGACACAACATCAATATCCAACAACCAATCAATACCAATATAAACCAGTCACACAAACATCTCCATCCTCCAATCCATCTGACCTCCTTACTACTCGGACTCAGTCCGGAACAACTAACCAGAATACAGTAAAATGAGTTAGTGCAAAAATATATTTAAATCTCAAAAAATGTTTGGAAAAATACTTACAGAGTTATATTATTATTTTTGAAGGATCACGGATGAGTTAGAAGAGGAAAAACAGCAACTAAGTAGTGCAAAATGCACTAAGGCCATGGGTCTCAAAAATAGTGAATTTTGAACGGGGTCAAACCAAAACTTGAGATTGCTAGGGTAGGGCTTAGAGATGATGATGAAGCTAACGGTGGTGGTGGTTGGCCGTGGGTGGTGGCGTGGAAGGCGGTTTAAGGTCCAAAGCCCAAATCGAAAATGTAGATGAAAGTGCTTCACTGATGACGGATCGGAGCTGGGGATGGGTGCTTTAAGTTGCTAGGAGGTTGAGGAAGAAGTGGTGAAGAAATGGTGGCTGGAGGTGGCGCGATGGCGTCGCAGGGACGAATGGAACACAGCTGCTTCAAGTCGTGCGTGCGGGTCGACCGCTGCGTAGGAGGGGCTGGGGTTGGTGGTGTGAGATTGCTGGCCGGTGGGGAAGGTTGTGGGCTGGGCGGTGGCGCACGGTGATGTCGACTAGGAGAAGGAGATTCGGCCGAATGAGAGGAAGAGAGAGGGGGCTTAGGCAGGAAGAAAGGAGAAATGGGGGAAAAAGAAAATGAAGGAAAAAGAAAAGAGGAAAAGAAAATTGAAGGGAAAGAAATGAGGTCCAATCCTCACAACTTGGGTCCCAAAAATGATCAAACAAAAAGAATTTCAAAATTGTAAATTAAATAAAATAATTCAAACGCAGTGAGAAGTTTAAATAAAACAATAATAATTTTAAAATACATAAACAAACTAATTTAAATTAAAGATCAATTTAAATGCGAAACAGTAATTAATAATAGGAAAGCATATCAAAATAATTTTCACAACTTAAAGATTTTATAAAATAATATATCAAAACTCTCATAATTTTAAAATAAGAGAACCAATACTTAAATTAATTAAAATAATCATTTAATTAAAATACTCTAAAATACGGGGTGTTACACAGACCTTAGAGGGAACACAAAAGGTATTTCAGTAGTGAGAAGAGGGTTAAGAGTAAATCATCTACTCTTTGCAGATGATTGTATCTTATTTGGTAGAGCTTGTGTGGATGAATGGATGAAGATGCAGGATTTGTTGCTCAAGTAGGAAATGGCCTCGGGTCACTTCCTGAATAAGGATAAGACAGCAGTCTTTTTCAGTTCTAACACTAGTCTGGAAGATAAAAGGCACATCTTTATGGAAGGTGGTGCTCTTGTGCAAGGTAGCTATGATAAGTATTTGGGTCTACCTACTATGGTAGGTAAATCTAAGTATAATACTTTTAGAAGTCTTAAAGAAAGAGTATGGCAAAAGATAAACAATTGGAAGAACTTCTTCCTTTCGGGAGTTGGTAAGGAAGTAATGATCAAAGCTGTTCTACAAGCAATTCCCTCTTACACTATGAGTGTTTTCAAGTTGCCAAAAAGGCTGTGCAAAGAAATCAACGTAATGCTTTCCAAGTTTTGGTGGAAAAACCAGAAGACTTTAGGTGGTATCTTGTGGAGGAGTTGGGAGAAAATGAGTTAGTCAAAAGGGTGTGGAGGTTTGGGTTATAGGAATCTAGTTAGTTTTAATAGAGCACTACTAGCTAAGCAAGCATGGAGAATACTTACTAACCCCTCTTCTATGACTGCTACTATTTTTAAAGAAAAATACTTTAGGAGCTCATCTCTGCTAGAAGCTAAGTTGGGCAGATCTCCATCTTAGATATGGAGAAGTATATGGAGTTCTATTGATCTGCTTAAGGAGGGACTAAGATGAAGGGTGGGTGATGGGCAAAAGATTAACATATGAGGTCAAAGGTGGTTGGCAACACCATCTTCTTACAATATACAAACTCCCTTTTCTCCTTTGAACACTTGTACTAAGGTGAAGGATCTGATACTTGAGGAGAGCAAGGAATGGAATGAGAGTCTTATAAAATCAATTTTCTCAAAAGAAGGGGTTGAATAGATTAGTAGTATTCCTTTAAGTAAAAGGGAGGTGGAAGATAGACTGATTTGGGGACCTACAAAGAAAGGTTTTTTTAGTGTCAAGTCTGTCTACTACTTGGAGGAATCAAGGACCAAAGCTTCATTGGGTGAATCTTCATAGCAAAATGGGCTGAGAAAGATATGGAAGAGTGTATGGGATCTGAGAATTCCAGCCACAACAAAAAATTTCCTTTGGAAGGCAGGGAATAACCTCTTAGCTACAAGGAAAAATTTGGTGTCTAAGAGGATTGTTGAAGATGCTAGGTGCCCTATCTGTTTGCAAGAGGAAGAAGCAGTCCTGCATGTTCTTTGGTAATGTCCTGCTGTGAATGATGTCTGGTCAGAGTCTGTTAAGTCAGTTCAGAAGTGGAAAGTGGGAGAAGGGATCTTCTCGATTTACTGGAATTGATGGCAGAGAAGCTTCCACAGTCTGAGGTGGAGGAAATAGTTGTAGTGATGAGAGGGTTATGACTTAGGAGGAACCCCTTTGTGTTTGAAAATAAACTACTAAGCCATAACAATGTGATTGAAGCAGCTAGATTCAAGTTGGAAGAGTTTCAGTCAGCAACTGCTAAGATGACAGATAACAGAAGTAAGGCAGGAGGGTTGGATCAAAGATGGATACCACCTAGGTTGGATTGCTTTAAGGCCAACTGGGATGCAGCCTTAGATGTGAAGTCAAGGAAGGTGGGTCTAGGGGTGATAATCAGGAATGATAGGGGGATGGTGATGGCAGTTTGCTGTGATTCAAAAAAATTTGTAGAACTACCTGCTATAGCTAAGGGCTGGGCACTGAGGAAAGCTATGGATTTATGTGAGGATCTAAGATTTAACAAAGTTATATTGGAGGGAGATGCTCAGGTGGTAGTTAATGCAATGAATGGTCAGGTGGAAGACTTATCTTATTTTGGTAGAATCATTGAAGACTTGGAGGTTCAATAAAAGAGTGGCCTAATTGGTCAATGAATTATACAAGTAGAAACACAAATACAGTAGCACATACTCTTGCTAAAGAAGCTTTACACTTGGGAATAGAAAAGATTTGGTTAGAAGATATACCATTTTGTATCTTAGGTTGTTTACAGAGAGATATTTGCACTGTAAACAATGATATTTGAATGAATGAAGATGTTTTATTTCAAAAAAAAAAAAAAAAGAAGGTTGATAGGTCTCAGCCATGACCGTGGATGAAGTATTAACATCATGTGATTAAAGTTCTAATGATTTAAAACCAGTTCTCGAAGAAGCTAGGGTTTATATGTTTCGGCCACTACATGTAAAGTTTGAATGTTTGTTTCTTGTTTGTTATTCAAATGCCTCAGAATTTATGAAAAAGAGACATGGTCGCATATTCTAAAATTTTCAAGCCGTAAAGCGAAATGCATATGGATATGCATGATTGTTTGTTATATGGTCATGATTAAGTTTCGGCATTGCATGTGACTCACGAAAGTTCTAAGTTTCATAGTTTATGTCACATGCATTGGGATTGTGAAAATCTTTCAACAAGGAAATGAGTCTTTTAAAAGTTTTGTCATAACCCCAAAGGCTAGGACGGGAAAATGTCCTTGCTGAACTCTCATGTCCACTCCAGAGTGTCTAAAATGGAGTGGTAACCCTTACATCGACGAAGTACAGTCAGCGAACCTCGAATGGTTCCTAAAAGAAAAGGTTACTAGAGCGGGGTTGCACCTAAAGCTAGTGGGTGTGCCCTACGGTGAAGGTGAAGCAAACTGCCGTAATATGAATGACTAAAAGTAAGATGTAGTCACCTTGGTCAAAGTGATCAATGGTTGATGTGGTAAATAATGGGGAACACACGACGCATAGGGGAGTAGTGAGGTATCCATTTATAAGTTAAAAGTCAAGAAAGGCCTTGAGTTCAAAGTTATGTTATGATATATGATCAAGAACTTCGCTCACATGTATATTAAACGAAGAAGTCTGAAAATGATGAAAGATATTTTATGAAGGAAAGGATTTTGAAAGTTATGATGTACACAATATTTTTTTAAAAAGTCAAATACTTAAAGAAAGTCTCATGTCCATGCATTCATTTTTAAGTTTGCTTACATATACTTATGATATCTGTTACACGTTATTGGTTTACTTACTGAGATCTCTTGAAATCTCACTGTTATAATTTTCACTACCATTCCCCTACTCGGAATGGTAGGAGTTGTGACAAAAACCCAAGAGGACAGTAATGGGGAAATGCAAGAGACCAACTCCTCAAGAGGGCGGTAATGGGGAGACTCGAGGTCTCCTAGGAGTCGTTGCTTTTAGAAATGTTGAAACTTGCCAACCAATTCATCACTGAGGTGTTGCAACTTTTTGAGCAACTGATATGGGACCTCTTTTTGAGGAATGACTTGTTTTGAAAACACTTGATGTATTGGTCCACGTTTTGGGAGTCTTTTTTTTTTTTGATACGTACAAAATAATTTATATTGATATGAATGAAATAAACATAGCCCATGTACACAGGAAGTATACAAAAGAATACCTAAATACATTCTAGATTAAAGACAAAAAATCATGAACATTGTTTCCAACAAGTACAATGGCTGAAAACCAAAGCATTATAGTGTGCATAAAAAAATTCTGAAGCTCCGCCATTGTATGCTCCCCATCTTCAAAGCATCGCTCATTTCTTTTCGACCGTATACAACACAAGATACACAACGGGATCATCTTCCACACTATCCCCACTTGAGGACAGCCTTGAATTTTCGTCCAACAGGACAATAAATCCACCACTCTTAATGCCATCACCCAGGCAACACCGACTCTTCTAAAGATTTCATTCCACAACCCCCTAGACACCTCGCAATGCAAAAGTAAGTGGTCCATGGATTCTCCATGCTTTTTACACAAATAGAACCAATCCATCACAATGATGCCCCTCTGTCTCAAGTTTTCTGTGGTCAAAATCTTCCCAAGTGCGACAGTCCATACAAAAAAAGCTACCTTAGAGGGCATACGAGACCTCCAGATTTGCTTCCAAGGGAATGAAACATGGTCTTACGTTGTCAAGATCTTGTAGTATCTCCTGATTGTACACTTTTTGCTACCATTGACCCTCCACTGTATCTTATCCTCCTATGATGTACTCTTCCCCAGGGAGTATAACAACCTAAAAAATTATGATACAATGTGCAGTTCCCAATCATGGATGTCCCTATTGAAAAGACCATTCCACTGGTAAGAACCGTGTGAAAAGACCCGCATATCTGCCACTGAAGCCTCGCGATTAGCTACAATACGATACAGTGCTGAAAAAGACCTGTGAAGAGCACAATCACCGCACCAAACATCATGCCAAAACCTGACTTGTAACCCCCCTNCCCCCCCTCACTTCATTGGAACACCAACCCCCCCCCCCCCGGGACACTTCCATATCTAACATGAATGATCTCCTTCCAAAATGAGTCCCCCTCTAAATGATACCTCCATAACCATTTTCCCAACAAAGCTTTATTGAAGATCCTCAAGTTGCAAACACCCAAGCCCCCATATGATATTGGGGAACAAATTTTGCTCCAATTAACAAGATGAAATTTCATTTCCCCCCATTCCTCCTCACAAAAAAGCTCGATATAATTTTTCAATCCTATTTGCCACCCCTACAGGCAATGGAAATAGAGAAAGAAAATAGGTGGGAAGATTAGTTAAAGTGCTCTTAATCAAAGTGAGTGGCCCCCCTTTTGATAAATACAATCGTTTCCAACCGGCAAGCATTTTCTCTACTTTCTCCTGACCCCGTCCCAAATGGCTCGAGCCTTAAAAGTCACCCCAAGGGAAGTCCCAAATATTTCATAGGTAAAGAAGACACTTTATAGTCCATGAGGCGGGTCAATTTATTGATATCAGGCACTACTCCCACTACCACCATTTCAGACTTATCAAGATTCACCTTAAGTCCTGACACTGCTTCAAAACATAACCACATTGCTTGGAATGTTTGAATTTGCCCATGATCCGCTTCGCAAAAGATGAGAGTATCATATGAAAATAAGAGATGTGAAAGCATAATAGATCCATTTGTGTCATTGCCCACCCAGAAACCAGACAAGAACCCTCCTCCAACAGCAACCTTCACCAACCGCCCAAGTGCCTCCATGACAATAACAAAGAGGAGTTGAGACAAACGATTGCCTTGTCTCAAACCATGTGAGCTATTAAAAAAACTAGCAGGAGTACCATTCATTAACATTGAAAAGCGAGCGGTAGAGACACAATGGTGAATCCAAGAAATCCATCTATTCCCAAAGCCACACCTCCTAAGCAAGTATAAGAGAAAATCTCAATTCACATGGTTATAAGCCTTTTCCATGTCAAGCTTGCACAGAATACCTGGAACTCCTTCCCGCAGCTGATGATCTAAACATTCATTGGCAATGAGAACTGAGTCAAGAATTTGTCTCCCCTTAATGAAAGCATTTTGCGGCTTAGAGATAATATGTTCCAAAACCGGGCTAAGCCGGTTAGCATGGACCTTCACAATGATCTTATATACTCCTTTCACAAGAATTATGGGGTGAAAATCCTCGAACGGCTGTAGCCCCATGTTTCTTTGATATCAGCACGATGAAGGTTGAATTAAGGCTTTTCTCGAACTTCATGAAAGAGTGGAATTCCAAGAACATTTGCATCACATCACCTTTCACAATATCCCAACAAGCTTGAAAGAATCCCATCGAAAAGCCTTCTGGACTAGGAGCTTTGTCCTTAGCCATACCACAAATTACCTTATAAATCTCATCTTCAACAAAAGGTTGTTCCAACCAATTCGCACTCTATGAATCAATATTGTCACAACAACCCATCCATCTTCGACTTCCAACAGGTCGGTTCCATAAGTTGGTTCTCATAGTAATGCACAATATGATTTTCTAAATTAGTAGGGGAAGAGAGCACTTGAGTACCTGACTGAAGTGTCTCGATAGCATTGTTGCATCTATGTGAATTGGCTACTTTATGGAATAACTTCGTACATTTATCACCTTCTTTTAGCCAAAGGGCTCTTGCTTTTTGTTTCCATGACATCTCCTCCATCAATAAGACACTCTCCAATTCAGTCACAACCAAACTCTTTCTCAATATTGCCTCCTCCGATGTGTCTCCCAACAATTCTCTTTCCTCTAGTTCCTGTAATTCCTCCATAGGAGAAGTTTTTTGAGTATCGATGCTACTGAACACTTCCCAATTCCACACCTTGAGGTCTTGCTTCAAGGCCTTACGTTTGCAACCTAGAATGTAATTGGGGGTACGTATGAACTGGTAAGAGAGCCACCAAGTGCACACCTTCTCTAAAAAACCATCAGCTGCTAACCACATATTTTCAAATTTGGAGTACAGGCATCCCCCATGGATACCTCCACAATCTAGCACAATAGGAAAGTGGTTCGAGCATACTAGAGGCAACCTCCGCTGTGACAACTCAGGTAAGTGGGCCTCCCACGACGGAGAGACAAGGAACCTATCCAATCTTGACCATCCCCAGCTATTCGACCGGGTGAACTCGCCCTTAGTGAAGGGGAGATCCATAAGGTCCAAATAAAAAATAAACTCAGAGAATTCTTGTGATAGTTCCCCAACCACTCACTAGGAAAGCGAACGATATTGAAATCCCCACCAATACATCATGACACCTCCCAAGAATAATATATGCCGACCAACTCCTCCCAAAGGCCTCTCCTATCTCTATCCAAATTTGGGCCGTACGTACCTGCAAAATGCCCACTCCCCTCCATCTAGGACTTGTTTGAATATACAAGCAACAGAAAAATTCCCCACGCATTCCTCAACTGCCTCCACCACTTTTTTATCCCACATTAAAAGCACACTGCCCGATGCACCCAACCAAGCCAAGTAAGACCAATCCACATACGGACACCCCCACAAACTACGAATGATTCTTCTATCGATAACCTCCAGTTTTGTTTCTTGAAAATACACCACATCCACTTTCCATGACCGCAATAAGGTTTTTATGCGAAGACACTTATTAAGGTCACTAAGCCCCCACACATTCCAAGAGAGGATCTTAAGCTTCATAAGAAACTAAAGTGCCCCTCCCTTTCAATCTATCGCTTTCACCGCCCCCTCTTTTGCTTCCTTTGCTTCATAGTTTATCGAGCATGTGAGCTTTTTGAGTTCTCTGTCGCGTTTTGTCATTGACTTCCTACGACTTTCCTCAATGGCAATGATGAGGGCTCTAAACTGTTCTTCAAAGCCAACACAGGAAATACCAAGGCAAGTTTGTAATTCTTCCACTTTCTTGAGAACTCAATCTGAAACTACCACTTCTGGATGAATGGTGCTTAACGGGGTTGGGTCCACTCTCCCCCCAGTGAGTGCTCATTATGAGTAAAGGACACTACCATTCCTGAATTTTCCATGCCCATATCCCCTGGACTGCCCTGCAAGCCTAAAACCTATGTAACCCGCAATAACTCCCCATCTGAAGGCTAAATATCACACGATGGTAACTCCACTGATGAATAGACCCTCTCCGGTGAAATCACCAACGACGTTGATGCAACTGAAGCTCTAGCATCAACTCTCGGGCTGATCTATTTTTTGAACCCAACTCGTCGGAGGCAAGGTACACACGACCTCCGGTGTCGCCTGGCCCACCAGTGAATCCACTGTCTCCGCCGTCGCTATCTAGCACTTCGCCGGCACAATCTGAGCTGCAACCACCACAGCGGAGGTAGGGGAGGTGCATGAAACTGCGACGCTGCTCTCTGACGAAGCCGTCTGCCACTTCGCATGACCCACTAATGGTTCCGCTGCCCCTGCCGGAGCCATCTAACACATCGCCGACACTGCTCGCTGCGACCCTGTTAAACCCCCACGTAAGGCGGCCTCTAAAACCACGGCACATGTCCTAGCCATGGCCGAGACATGCCCCTTGATCATACAACGAGCATGCCTTGGCCCGTGTCTTGTCACACACGGGGCGCCCAGCATGCCCTTGGACCGGCCACATGCATGCCTTGGCCCGTGCCTTGACACGCACGGGGCGCCCAGCATGCAGGCCATGCGCACACACATGCGTGCGCCACTCCTGGGCCACAGCGAGGTTAGTGGCCATGCGCAGCCCATCGCACAGTCAGGCATGCGCACGCCCATGCGCATGCCCATGCGCCTCGTGGCCCTGAGCACGCACGCAGGCCGCATGGCCCTGCGCCCCCACCTTGGCCGCATGGCCATGCACACGCCCAGGCGCACAGCCCTGCGCACGCCCACCAGGCACACGCCTAGCCTGCGCACGCCCATGCGTGCGCCCATGCAGCACATGTAGCCGGCCATGCATCCAGCCGCATTGTGGCGCCCCCAACTTCCATGTACGGACACACACGGAAATCGAGACACCCGGGA
>QEOT01124259.1:27906-79564 GCA_003123785.1 Pterocarya stenoptera | reverse complement strand
CTTGGGCTCTTTTGGGTGCAATTCATTGAATCCCAAAGAGAGGATTACTCCATGCAATTCATTGAATTGGAGTAATCCATTTATCTTGTTTATCAACTTGGTGCAATTCATTGAATCCAAGTTGATTATCTTTATTTTTGTTCTTTTAGCAATATATGAGATTTATTCAATCTTGGTGCACATTGTGAATCATTTGTTGAATTGCTTTCATTGTTCATTAGAGTTCATCATTGTTCTTGAGTGTTCATCTTGTGTTCTTGGTGTTCTTCATATTTCGGCTTGTTCAATCCCATACACCATCAATTTCGACCACCATCATTGTTTGTCAACTTTTCATAATTGATCCCCCTTCTTCCACCTAGCCCTAGCCGAAACACTTACCTTATCCATCTAAGTCAAATTCGGCCAACTCACTTGCCTTATTGGCATTGCCCTAGCCGCCCCTTTTACTTACCATAATAGGGTTTCCAAGTATGGAAACCCTAGTTGACCATTTCCACACCCTTGGCCGGCCACACCCCTATCCATAAGCATATCCCTAATTTTTAGGAAACCTTCCTAAAAACACTCACTTGCTTGTTCGGCCAAGCCTTGGCCACCCACCCTCTTTGCCCTAGCTCCAAAACCCTAAACCATCTTCCATTTCTATCCCTAGCCACATCATCCAAACCCTAACCCTAATCACCAAGGTAGCGCCATCCATGCAAGCCACCCTTGCCGTGCACCCATGCAAGCCTAGCTATCCAAACACTTAGCCATTTTTTCCAAATTCCCATACACTCATCCTAGCCTAAACACAAACCTCACCTTGTCTAAATTGCCACCATAGCCACATTTGATCGTGAACCAAGCAAGAGAAGGACTTGAAGTCGGTCAACCAAAGGAGATCATAGCCGAGGAGGATTTAGTGTTTAGGGACTTGACCGGGGTCCCTAACAGACCCTCCACCGTCACCATTGCCAAAGTGGGCTGGGTCACGTTTCCTCCAAACAACCCCGTTAGGAGTGGCCCGTGGGGTGCATTGCGCCCAATGAGCCAAAGGCTCTTTTCCTTTCTTCGTCTGGCCCTTGGGCCCACGAGCAAAAGGCCCAGTTTCTATCCCCCTTGAAGGCCTGAAGCCGGGTTGTTTGTCTCTGCTAGAAGAGGCCTCTTCTTGGCCCACGCCCGGGCCCACCCCTACCCCTCCATCCTCCTCAACGCTACGTTTAATCCAATTTAAATTAAACTGCAGCTCCCCCAGTTGTTTCTGCGTATCGGTCAATACCCGAAGAAGAGTTTCCTTTTGAAGGCCAGCAAAGCCCCTGTCACCACCCTCACATCCCTGGCCACCTGCAGAAACGACGATTGCTCCTATAGCACTGACATCCCGCCATGCATGTTGACGAGACAGGTCTGGAACTCGCTTCTGTTGGAGAACCTCCATGTACGACCGATGGCACCCCTTCAGAAACACCTTCACGGCCAACCTCCCTCAACACTGATTGAGCTGCATAATTGCATATTTTATCTATTTAAAACCAATCATTTTTAATTGTTTTATTATTTTATCATTGGTTTTAGATGGATAAATTGATTAAGAGGCATAAATCCAAGTTGTGAATTAAATTGATTAAAAGCATAGTTTATGCTTGATTTTATAACTTGTGATTTATTTGGACAATAATTTCTCATGCACAACACACTTTTAATATTTTATTTTCATCTCTTGTTTAATTTTATTTGTTTTAGTTTCTTTATTTTATTTTATATTATTTTATTTTATTTGTTTAAGTTTTATTTTTATTTTTATTTATTTTTGCTTGTCTAATTTTTATTTTATTTTATTTTATCTTATTTTATTTTATTTTATTTTATTTTATTTTTCTTTTATTTGATTTTATATATATATATTTTTTTTTTATTTTCTGCGCTGGCTAAACGACATGTCGTTTAGTCAGCAGACCAAAACGACATGTCGTTTTGTCCTATTTTGTTTCTGCCGTTTAAGCTAAACGACGTGCCGTTTTGTCCAAAACCAAAACGACATGTCGTTTTGCACTATCTTGGTTTCCTACCGTTTGAGCTAAACGACGCCGTTTTGTCTACAGATGCAAACGACGCCGTTTTGCATCGTCTTCAACCTCGCGTTGCCTCCTGCACAGACGCCTCCAGCGCAGCCATGCGCAGCCCTCCACGCCACCATGCATCACCGCTGGCCGCCAGAAGTCACCAGACGACGCCGGCGATCCATCTCCGCCGCCCAGTCAAGCCCAACGCCATCTCCACCTCAGCCAGCTTCCATGCATGCGTTCGGAATACTTCACGTAAATGCCATGCAAGCCACCTCTAGCGTCTCAAGCCGCAGTAGCACTACCCAGCGGCAGCCACCACTGCTCAGCCGTCCTCTACGCTGCCGCACGTCCAACAGGCAGCAGCCTCACCTTGAGGATCTTCATTTCTGCATTTCAGCCTCTCTTCCAACGTCCAACTGCACTTGCCTTCTGCACAACCACTGTGCTCCATCTCCATGGCGCACGTCCATCAGCGCCACCGTCCGAAGCCACCAACAACCTAAGCTACTACTCCCAGCCAACCTCCGCACGCACAGCTACGGGAAGAAATTAAAACAGAACAACGGCAGCAGCTTTCAGCAGCGCATCCAAACCATCCACACACACTGTCCCATGAAAGCCCTTCCCAGACTTTGAAAAGCAAGATAGTAGAGTTAAAGAGGACGATGAAGAGGAACCCGAAGGATCAGTTCTTGGTGGAAGTTACAGGATTATCTTGATGCTGGAACTTGCCGAATGAGCAACAGAAAATCCATTGGGAGTTAAAGCATTCAAGCAGGCTCCTGCTAAAAGCATTTGGACAGAAACTGAGCATTACTTGCACCGAAAGTGCATGCTGGAAGGGCCAAGATACAAAGATGCTTAAAGAAAAAGTTAAAGGAAGAAATTATTACGTTGGCCATTAAGCAAAAACAACAAAGTGCTGGGCGACGGATGCTAAGGCAGATGAAAAGAATCAAAGAAATAAAAACAAAAGAACCGAAATCACGTGGAGTAACAGTGATGTATTTGATGCCTATATAAGGCGTGTAAACGGATGAAAAGAGGAAGCTGAGGTTAGAAGCTCCGTAGAATAGAGTAGGAGAAGTGCAGATTTTAGGAGAAAACGCAGATGAAGTGAGGGAGTTTGGTGATGCAGTTGAGAGCCTAATGGACCAACTGTGTTATCAAACTGTTCTCCTTTATCTGCAGTCTCCATTTTTTTATTTTATTTTATTTATTTTAATTTATGTTATTTATTTTCTGCACTTTAAATTAATGTCATTTATTTTTCAGCACTTTTATTTTACTGCTCTTTTATTTCACAGTCCTTTATTTTACTGTCCTTTATTTTCTGCAATTTACTTTTCTGCACTTTAATTTCCAGCACCTTTATTTTAATGTCATGTAATTTTCTGTTATTTATTTTCTGCAATTTATTTTGATGCAATTTAATTTTCCAGCTCATTTAAATTCCAGTCTTTTAATTTTCAGCAATTTAAATTCACAGTCTTGCGTTTTAATTTCTTTAATTTTCACTGCAATCTCCAAACAACCAAATCAAACAAAATGAATCTGGTTTGCGACCAGTAAATCTTTTTTTTTTCACTGCACTCTTCCATCCATTGTAAATATCATCACTTTTTATTTTTATTTTTCCATCGTAAATATTTTCACCATTTTACACGAGTTTATTTTTAGCACTTTCCCTGTGGAGATGATCTAGGAATTTATTCCTAATTACTACGCGATACGATCCTGCACTTGGGATAGCATTTTGTGCTGCTCATTTTCGAACGAGTCAAGTTCTTAGCACCAGTTGCTACGAACGAGACAAGTTTCCGGATGTGTCAAACGCTTCTGCAAGTTCTCACCAACCTATTCCGTCTAAGAGCACTGGCATTGGCTTCATCAAAGCCATCTTCAAAATTTGATGAAAAGTACATGTTTTTCATAAATCTAAAACCTTTCTATCTATAATCCCACATTAGATTAACCATTAGATTCATCAAAATAATAATATAATAATATTTTTATTTTATTTTTCACATTTTACAATTACACTAACCATATGCATAATTTAATTTACACTAACCATATATTTTGATTACCAACCAAGAATTAAAACAATGAGTATGGAAAATACTCTTTTACCTATCAAGAATGCATAGTTGCAAATTCCAGGCCATTGACTTGATGATTTACATGATTAAATACAAAAGAATAATGAGAATGGGAAAGACTAAATAATTGATTTCATCTAAAACTAATGAGGGAAGGAACTAGAAGCTGTATCAAATCCAACTTTGACCCAAGCTAACTGAGATCCTTGCTGCCAATTGCAGCTGAAAGCTCCACAAGAGGAGTTGGGATTAGTCCAATACTGGAATCAATGGTACAAGACAGAGAAAATGTCAAATATTTAACCATTAAAATGTCAATCAAATATGGAGAGTAAATTCATAAGAGTTATATCTCACATTAATTAAAATTCATAATAGCATGTAGAAACAGCATGTCATAATCATAAACAAGTAAGTACTTAAGGAGGGAAAAAAAACAAAAAAATGGCCCAAAGAAAACTAGTAGAATCACTTTAAGCCTATCAAAACTACAAAGGATTTACATGAAAAATATTTGACTCATTTAGCCACCATGGGAGCATCCAAATACCTCACTGGCAATAATTTCAGAAATTATTAGTTTAATAAGATAACCAGTAAATCATGCAACTTCTGCTCCAAAACAGATATGATTTTTCAACATGAAACCTGAGGAATTTAAAGGAAACTATAATCCCAGCCAAGCAAAGCTAGAGACCAAGATATTTGAAGATCACCCTAGAATATCATAACTGAAGTCAGCTCTTCTTTTCAATTGCATTCAAGGAAGAGATACAAACGAACAAACAAAAGAATATCATAAGCTCATCAATTTTTTGGAAGTTTTGATTCATCCCCTTTTCAATCATACCCATGCAGCCAATACCTTCCAACAAAAATTAATCTCATCCCATATGGTTCCAACACAAGCCGCAGCCCAAAATACAAAAACTAACAACAATTTATAACATCAATTGTTAATACAAAAGCCAAGCAACATCTCAATCTCATAACATGAAGTATGTATCCTACTAGTAAAAGTTATACTAATGATCATACTGTGAGGAAGCTCAGTACATGAGAAAAGTTTGATCTTTTATTATCGAGAAAAGTTGCTTTTGCTTCTAAGATTAACTAATCAAGTTCCAGTTGAAGAAAAAAACCAATGCTATTTTGGTACTTGCTTATGATTTTAGATAATAATCCAAGTTCATTAATTTATTTGCTTAAAGAATCAGGGCATGATAGAGAATGCCCAACAAATTATCCTCCTAAACATGACTGCTCATCAGTCATGACACAAGCCAGAAAATGCACAATAATGTCTACTCTATTAGCAAGGACCCGTGCAGACAAGACAATTTTGCAATGCGCAAAGAGGAAGTTCTTTCCATAGAAATCGAAAAACATGCATTAAATTTCCATAGAAATAAAAAAACATGCATTAAATCAAAGAGGAAGTTCTTTCCATGATAATCCATATAATTGATTATCATATTGCAAACCAAAAACAAACCATCACGGTAAATACAATGAGCCAAACAAAAAAATATATGAATAACAACAAATCGAAAAAAACAAGAGAAATTACTCTTTCCACTTTCTCTATATTCTGTATTTGTATACACAAAATGTTAAACTATTCTAGAAAAGCTATTAATGTATACAAGCCGAGGATCGTACCACTTATTTGACAATCTGCAACATTGAGTGCGCCTAAAAATTAGCCAAAAAAAAATGAAACCAAAGTCAGTAAAATGTATGTGTTCACCGAGAGCAAAAGCCCCCATCGAGGCTGACCAATTCCATTTCTTCTTGAAACTAGGGTTGCAGTACATTTGAGGGGAAGAAGTGAAGCATTGCATGAAAGGAGAAGAAGTGAAGCAGGAACCTGAAAGGAGAGAAACCAGTGTTTTTGCTCTGTTTCTACGTGAAGGATCGAAGCTGAGACAAGAATCGAGCACTTGCACTGCGAAAACGAGAGAAAGAGAGAAAGGGGATGGTGCGCCTATGGAGGTGATGGAGATCCTCTGAAACCCCAGTGGATGAAGATGAACTGCTCTCCTCTCACGGCAAAGGGAATGAAGGGAAGAAACGAAGGGAATCAGGAAGAAACGAACAGGAAGGGAGGGAGAGGAAAAAAGGGAGAGGAAGAAATGTGCTGGGAATTGGGAAGGGAGAGGAGAGGAAGAAAGAAATCGGGAAGGAAGAGGAGAGGAAGAAAAAAGGGGATTCGGGATTTGGAGAGATTTGGGGATGAAGATGAACGCAGAGAAGAGGAAGAGAGAGAACATGCGAAGCCGTCTATTTTTGTAATAAAATAATGAGATAGATGTTGAACAGTCCACCTTCAAATTTGGAGATAAATGGAGAAGTATTGTAGCTGATAGCTTGACAAATACACGAAAGATGAATCCAATGCCGGTTTTTTTAAGTAAAATTCATCAAATTATAGACTTGGACTCATTTGATGAGTTCAATGCTAGTGCTCTAAGTCTTCCGGGATGAAAATGCTATTTTGGCGCCCACCCCCATGACACTCTGCCAGTGATATGAATACACGTTGTGAGTTCGAACTCCTCTGTGCAATAAAACCCCTATCACCTTCCCGATGGCTTGCATGGTATTTCTTCTTCCTAGTGTTCACGCAATCCTTTTGCACTTTGATAAACCAACGAACCGTAGCTAGCTCCAACCTCATATTCTTCACAAACTTCCATCCTCTTTCAGAAATAGTCACCCATTTTCCTTCCCTTGACACCTCAAAGGTTTTAAGTTCAATCGCCAGATTCAAACGCACCATTTCCTTCCCATAAATCTTACAAGGAAGCCATGAAAGGGGTACTTGCAAAACAAAAATTGTACGGAATGTGAAAGTTGTACAGAGAGAAAATTTTAAAATAGAAGAATGATATATTTTCATAGACTTAAACAATATATTTGGGAGTCTCTTTTGAAACAATTAAGTATTTTGATGACATTTATGAGATTTCTATTTTGAGATTTATGTGCTTCGGTACCATGATATGTCTTATTTATTGACCTAAGTAGACTTTCCGCTACAATATACTGCATACTGTTAATTATCATTAGGTGCATTGCAACTTAATTATCATGTACGAGGGGTATGTAGCCTCATGTTACATGTCTTGACACTTCAGTTTCCATCAAATCCTAAGCGGGAGCTGGGGGCGTCACATTTTCCTTTTAGTCCTTGCTAAAAAATATGTATGATCTTTGCTTATTTTTGGACTATTAGCTACTACATGATCATTAGAATTGCTGATAGTTCTACGACATGAGATTATATAGGGGAAAGTAAAAGTGGCAGAGAATGAGATTTGGTATGATGATTTATGTTAGTTATGCATTGATGAAAAATATATGTACGTTTAGATAAGGTTTAAGTAGAGATTATGGGTCAGAACAGATTATGTATAGGTTTCTAGTTGATATTTGTGATGCATGCCGATGTGTATGTCGAATGGGTTTTCCCTCTTGCTCTTTAGTTAAAGTCTATGGCAGTGTGTTGGTTATAAAGAAAAAGGTGAATGGTCTAGTGTTTATTCCATAGGACTGGTATATAAATGGCAGACAAACTGATATGAAATTTTGTGGAGTCTAATGGCGCCATTTATTGCACTAACTCATGAGCACACTTCCTACAAGGTGGTTGTTTATCCAGCTGATTCAGTAGTGTATATTGGTTGCTGCCTTTTGGTTGATGCATGGCTGGCCCAAAATGTATGTGTGAGGATGTGTTGTACTAGATGAAGGTTGCCTGATGTTGAACCTGGATGCATGCTAGAGATGGCTCTGTTTCATTGGGCAGTTTTTTGTTGGGATACAATTTGACATGAACTGTATTCATGGTGGTAGATAAATTGTGAAGTGGAGCACTGCCGTGTGTGTGGAATGAGATTTGATCCTATCGCGCCCAGCCCTGCCAAGCCAGTGGAAATTGCTTCCTATAAGCTGTTTCATGGACCATTTTCGATTCAGTTGATTATGTTAATATTATATTACATTTGGAAATCTGAGATTTGGAATGTAATAGTTAAAAATCCTTGATCAAATCCTGGAAAAATAATCAAGGATTTGAACAGTTTATGAATTAATGCTCATGTTTAGCAGAAAAGAATCTTATTTAGGATAATTTGGTAATATTGCTTATCAGATGAGATTGTGATATAGGAATTTTTATATTTAAGATAAGAGTAGTTAATATAAGTGGGTCACAATTAAAGGATACATGCAATATTGCATAAAATTTTTGTCCATGTTATGGTAATTAAAGGTTCCAAGAAACCATTCAAAGTATAGTTTGATGCAATTTCAAAAGGTTTTCCATTCAGGGTGTGTTAATTATATGACCTATATTATTCCAACAATGAGTATGTATTTCATCTCCAATAATGTGTATGATCAGTTTGTATTAAAAATCATGGTGAAATCTCCTGTTAAAAAAAAAAAAAAATCATGCTGAAATCATTACTTGTTGCGATTTTGAATAATCGCCGGGAAAAGGCAACCTGTGAAATGTTAGTGACGCATTTCTTGGCAAACAAAAAAATCTTCGGAAGTATTATGTCACGGGTGCAGTGGGCAAGGCCTGAAGTGGTGGAGGGAAGGAATGGGAGTGACCTGCAGAGGGGCATAACAGAATTAACAGAAGAAACAGAATTAACGGGAATGAACACTTAGTGAAACGGCGCGTATTACTCTTTATAAGAAATAAGTGAAACGGCGCGTTTTGTTCATTTGTATATTCATGTTTTGCGTTTCAGTTGTGGGATTCTTATTGCGTTTAGTTCTTTGTAGTTTGTGTTTTGAACATTAGAATAATTCACTGTTTCTCTTCTTCACGACTGCTGCTATAAAAGCGAAAGTGGAGCTTGTAACTGGGCATCGAATCAGTAATTGAATTAGGTCATCTGTTGGAGGTTGGGAATCCCTCGAAGATTCTCCGCAAGGTTCATTATGGAATCTTGATCAATCCTGTGTTGTTATCTTTCGTGTGAAGTGTTGGCATTCTGTATGTGCATTTGAGCAAGTGATTAACAGAGAGGTTAAGAGTAACCTTACAAGTGGTATCAGTAGTAGTCGATCCTGTGGAGTTATCATGGCGAAAGGTCAGCAAGAAGGTTCTCAAAAACAACAAGAATTCGTTCAGAAACAGTTGGAGCAGCATCAGGAAGCAATCACTGGTATGGCAGAAAGGTTAGAACAATTTTCTGAAATGTTGCGTTCCTTGGTTGAAACTGTTAATGCAAATTCTCGTAAAGAGAAGGAGGTTTTTAATGATCCTAGAGGTCCGGAAGATAGAGCTGTCTTTCAAAAGAATTTTCGATTGGATTTTCCAAGGTTTGCTGGTAATGATCCTGCGGGATGGACCTTTAAAGCAAATCAGTACTTTGATTTCTATCAGGTACCTTTCCACCAGAAATTAATGATATCTTCGTATCATATGGAAGGGGAGGCATTGGTCTGGTATCAGGATGCCTTAGACTCAGGGCAGTTTAATTCTTGGGATACTCTAGTTATGGCAATTCAGGCCAGATTTGGACCATCTACTTATGATGATCCAATGGAGGCATTAACTAGATTAAAACAAACTACTTCGGTTAGTTTGTATAAAGCTCACTTTGAATCTTTGTCGAATAGATTGAAAGGGTTGTCTGAAAGGCATCGACTTAGTTGCTTTGTTAGTGGGTTGAAAGATGAGATAAGGATACCTGTGAAGATGTTTAATCCACTGAATCTGGGAGCTGCTTTTAGCTTGGCTAAGATGCAAGAGGAATATGTGTTAGCTTCGAGAAAACCTTGGAAACAGATGGGGCATTATAGTGATAAGTGGCCCATTAGCCATGGGAGTGACTTAACTATTAAAGAACAGAAGAATGTGGGGCCTGTAAGAAGAATCACTTCTGCTCAGATGGATGAAAAAAGGAGGAAAGGAATTTGTTATCATTGTGATGACAAATGGAGTCCTAATCATGTTTGCAAGGCTTCGAGAGTATATTTTCTGCATGGCGAAACCAGTGTTGCACAGGAAGTGGTTGATACTAATGCTAATCTGGTTGAGCATGAGTGTATTGAAGAGGAGTTAGTGCTAGAATCTGAAGAAGGAGAAAAGAAGGAAAGTGAAGAGCTTGAAGTTTCATTACATGCGATTTCAGGATGCATTAATAGTAATGCTATGAAGCTCCTGGGGAAAATTGGCTCAAAATCTGTTGAAATTCTAGTGGACTCAGGATCTACTCACAATTTCTTGGATCCTTTGGTGGTGGAATCAGCGAAGTTGAAGGTTATCCAAGATAGGGGATTGCAGGTTAAGGTAGCCAATGGTACCAAAATATGCAGTCAGGGTAAATGTGAGGAGTTGGTAAGTATTCAAGGCACTAAATTCAGGGTCCCTTTTCATGTTCTCACTCTTGGAGGATGTGATATCGTGCTGGGTGTTCAGTGGCTGAAAACATTGGGGTCCATTCAATGGAATTTCAATAATATGTCAATGCAGTTTGGGGATAAGGGACAGAAGATTCAATTGCAAGGTATTAATTCTGATGTAACAGAATGGGAAGTTGGCGCTAAGTTGTTGAAGTCCTCTTTTGTAAGGCAACAAGGCTGGTTATTACAGTTGGTGGCAGTTGAACCAAAGGTGGAACCAGTAGAAATGCAGGCTGAAGTCGAGGAAGTATTACAGCAATTTGCCTCAGTATTTGAGGAACCAGTGGGGTTACCTCCAGTGAGGGCCTTTGATCATCAGATTATGTTGAAGGAGGGCACTGCACCTATCTCAGTAAGGCCTTATAGATATCCTCACTACCAGAAATCAGAGATAGAAAAAATTGTACAAGACTTGTGGAAGAATGGAGTGATAAGACCGAGTCAAAGTCCATTTTCATCTCCTGTTTTGCTTGTTAAAAAAGCTGATGGAACTTGGAGGATGTGTATGGATTACCGAGCACTTAATCAAGCAACTATCAAAGACAAATTTCCAATTCCTGTCATTGATGAGCTGCTTGATGAACTTTATGGTGCAAAAATTTTTTCTAAGCTTGACCTTAGATCAGGCTATCATCAAATCAGAGTTAAGGATGATGACATTCCTAAAACAGCATTTCGAACTCATGAGGGTCACTATGAGTTCTTGGTAATGCCATTTGGGCTTACCAATGCACCTGCTACTTTCCAAGGGTTGATGAACCATGTCTTCAAGCCTTATCTTCGAAAATTTGTGTTAGTTTTTTTCGATGATATCTTGATTTACAGTCGAAATCTGAAGGAACACTTGGAACATTTGACAACTGTCTTATCTGTTTTACAGCAGCAGTCTTTATTTGCCAAAAGATCGAAATGCAAGTTTGTGGTTTCTGAGGTTGAGTATTTAGGGCATATCATCTCTGGAAGTGGAGTAATGGCAGACCCAACAAAAATTTCTTCTATGCTAGATTGGCCCATTCCAAAAACAGTGAAGGCATTAAGAGGCTTTTTGGGACTCACTGGTTACTACAGAAAATTCATTAAGAATTATGGATCCATTGCTGCACCATTAACAATGTTGTTAAAAAAGAATTCTTTTGCTTGGTCTGAGGAAGCTGAGGAATCTTTTAAACTTCTGAAGACTGCTGTTGCTCACCCCCCTGTTTTAAGATTGCCAAACTTTGATAAAGAGTTCACAGTTGAGTGTGATGCCTCGGGCGTAGGGCTGGGGGCTGTGCTGATGCAGGATAGTCAGCCAATAGCTTTTTTCAGCAAAGCTTTAAAGGGCAAGGCACTGTCCTTGTCAACCTATGAAAAAGAATTCTTGGCACTCGTATCTGCTGTGGGCAAGTGGAGGCCATATCTGCTGGGTCACAAATTTAAGATTAAAACTGACCAACAAGCACTCAAACACTTGTTAGAGCAGAGGGTGGCTACTGAGGCTCAACATAAGTGGATCTCGAAGCTCATGGGGTATGATTTTACTATCGAGTACAAGAGAGGTCGAGACAACAAAGTTGCTGATGCACTGTCACGACAAGAAGAAGAAGAATCTGCTACCTTGGCCCTTATTTCTTTTCCTACACCTGTGTGGTTAGAAGAATTGAAGCAAAGCTATGCATGTTCTGTCGATATTTCTAATCTTTTGGTGGCATTACAGCAAGGGAAGCAACCCTCTAAGGACTTCTCTCTTCAGCAAGGCCTTATTTTCAGGAAAGGGAAGTTACTGCTAGTTCCATCTTCACCCTTTCATCAAAAGATATTGCAGCATATTCATAATAGTCCTGAGGCAGGCCATCTTGGGTATCACAGAACTCTACAGAAGGCTAAACTTGATTTTTTCTGGCATGGGATGAGAAAAGATATTAAGAAGTTGGTGCGAGAATGTCAAATTTGCCAGATGAATAAACATGAAACTGTCCTTCCAGCAGGGTTACTTCAACCCTTGCCTATTCCCCAAAGCCCTTGGCTGGACATTGCCATGGATTTTATTGTTGGTCTTCCAAGCTCAGGGGGTATGACAGTCATTCTTACTGTCGTGGACAGATTAACAAAATTTGGCCATTTCTTCCCAATGGCTCATCCTTATACAGCTACTCGAGTGGCTGAGATTTTCTTTAATGGAGTATTCAGACTCCATGGGTTGCCTAGAACAATCGTGTCTGACAGGGATGTGGTGTTTACCAGTTTATTTTGGAAAGAGTTGTTCAAAATGCAAGGGACTACCTTGGCTTATAGCTCGGCTTACCATCCTCAATCTGATGGTCAAGCTGAGGCTTTGAACAAATGTGTAGAGGCATACTTAAGATCTTACGTGGGATCTAAACCAAAGAGTTGGTGTACATGGCTGCCTATGGCAGAATGGTGTTACAACACCACTGTGCATTCTTCTACTGGTTTCTCTCCATTTCAGGCCTTATATGGTTTTCCTCCTCCCAAACTGTTGACATATATTCCAGGTACTACTGCTAATGCTGCAGTGGATCAACAGTTGAAGACTCGGGAGGAAATATTGTCACTTCTGAAGGAGAATTTGAAGAAAGCTCAGGAGAGAATGAAAATGTTTGCCGACAGGAAAAGAACTGAGAGGGTATTTTCTGTTGGTGATTGGGTTTTCTTGAAGCTGCAACCTTACAGACAGAAGTCTATCGCCATGAGACACAACATGAAATTGGCTCCTAGATATTATGGGCCCTTTCAGATCCTTGAGAAAATAGGAGAAGTAGCTTATAAGTTGCAACTGCCTCCTTCATCAAAAATCCATCCGACTTTCCATGTCTCATGTTTAAAGAAAAAACTTGGTGATCAGATTTTTCCTTTATCCACGTTGCCTCCAGTTGACAAAGATGGAAGTGTACAACCTGAACCTGAGTCAATATTGGAAAGAAGGGTGAGGAAAGTGGGAAATTATGCTGCTACTGAAGTGTTAGTCAAATGGGTAGGCGCTGCCATTGAGGATAGTACATGGGAACTGCTCTGGAACCTTAGAGACTCTTATCCTCATCTCGTGGGCACTGTTCTGTGATGTGTCACGGGTGCCTTGTGGGCAAGGCCTTGAAGTGGTGGGGATTGTCACGGGTGCAGTGGGCAAGGCCTGAAGTGGTGGAGGGAAGGAATGGGAGTGACCTGCAGAGGGGCATAACAGAATTAACAGAAGAAACAGAATTAACGGGAATGAACACTTAGTGAAACGGCGCGTATTACTCTTTATAAGAAATAAGTGAAACGGCGCGTTTTGTTCATTTGTATATTCATGTTTTGCGTTTCAGTTGTGGGATTCTTATTGCGTTTAGTTCTTTGTAGTTTGTGTTTTGAACATTAGAATAATTCACTGTTTCTCTTCTTCACGACTGCTGCTATAAAAGCGAAAGTGGAGCTTGTAACTGGGCATCGAATCAGTAATTGAATTAGGTCATCTGTTGGAGGTTGGGAATCCCTCGAAGATTCTCCGCAAGGTTCATTATGGAATCTTGATCAATCCTGTGTTGTTATCTTTCGTGTGAAGTGTTGGCATTCTGTATGTGCATTTGAGCAAGTGATTAATAGAGAGGTTAAGAGTAACCTTACATATTAATCTACTTGTAGTGATTTGCATTAGCGCTGGGAATGTATTAAACCTTTAGCGGCACTTTTATAACTTATTATGGCGAACTTGGTAGACGGAAATGAAAAATATTACCGACGGTTTTGTGATCCACGCAATACCACATTTTCAATAGCGGCGAAACTATTGATATTTGTAGCGAATAAATAACGTCGATATAGAGCATTTCCATAAGTCTGTATATGTATGTTACTATTTGGCACATTGTTTGCAGCGAAAACTTGCACTTTTTGCGTCAACATGGCGCTAAAACTATTATTAGCGACGACAATACGAAATCGATGGTAAAAAGAGTTTCCATCCAATTTATGGAAACCATTGGAAGTCGGGGGAAAAAGCGCTGGAAGAAATGACTTGCAACGATTTTATGGGTTATTGCGGCGTTTTCATGGCGCCGCGAATATATCTTACTGGTTTTACAATTCAAAGGAAGATCCATCTTTGGTGTAGATGCAAAGGTTAAGAGCACCCTCATTTTCAATACTTTTGTCCTCTGCCAAGTCTTCAACGAATTCAATGCAAGGAAACTAGGGAAGAAGAATATATTCATGGGTCTATTCAATAACAAATTGTTCTTGGCCATCATTGGAATTACAATAGTTCTTCAACTTGTGATGGTGGAGTTTCTGAGGAGGTTTGCCAGTACTGAGAGACTGGATTGGGGCCAATGGGGTGCTTGCATTGGACTCGCAGCCTTGTCATGGCCGATTGGTTGGCTAATGATCAAGTGCATTCCAGTTTCAGGCAAGCAGTTGGCATACCATAGGGCTTCTATTTCCTGAAAGACTAGCTAGCTCGGATTGACCAGCTTTCACCAGAGAAAGTTGAAAAAAGTGGTGCAAGAGTCATGATCTTGTTAGCTTTAAAGGATTTTCATTTTCTATTAATTATGTTTCACAATCATTTTCCTTTTCCTATTCAATTCATTAAGAGGTACCTTGAGATAAAGTAATTGCTTCATCCAACCAGCTGCAACTTATACCTTATGGAAGAAGGTTGTAAAAGTTCATTTCCAAGATTGCTAGAGAGGTTTCCAATTACCTAGCTAATTGTTTTCATGGACTCAGCCACTTCCAGAATTATGTAGCCGCCATACACCATAGATCTGCTTTTATTTTTTATCACTCAACAGATATGTGGCGTAGGGCTGTTGAGTAGAACTCTCATAATATATATTGTCACTTGAACTAGGGCAATATTTTGATGCAATATTGTATCATATATATACATATATATTATGAAAAATTCTACTCATCATCCTCACACCACACATAATTTTTTTATTTTTTCTCTTACCAAATGTGGGGTATATAGATAATGAGTAGAATAATTCAATTAGTTTAGAAAAAATAAAACAAAAAAGAATATAAATAAATAAAAATAAGTGTGATGTGTGGGAATGATTAGTAAAAAAGCTCATATATTATATGCCTCGTACTTGGGGTGAACCCTTTAATTTGAAATCCATAATAATGAGAATTTGAATACAAAAAGTCCTTCAAAATCAATTGTCTAAAAATTTCTTTACAATAAACTAAACTAAACATTTGCAAATTTTTACAACTCAGCCAAATCCACCTATGCCTTTTTTTTAAGCCCATCAAGGCCCCAACGCCTTATCTTGCATTTTCACACAAATAATTTGAGCCCACTTACACCATACCATGGGTTTCCCTCAAGCCCATATTGTGCCCCACGCCCCTAAGAGTTTTCTTCGGACCAAAAACTAAGTTTGAACTTGCATTTAGACCATTGATCAAAATTCTACATGATTAGTGATCTTTAAATCATGCTTTCAGCTTAATTTCACTTCTTAATGTTTTTTAGTCTTTTTTTATCTGAATTTTATTATTTTTATTATTGTTTTTAATCATTCTTAGACTAAATTATAAGTTTAGTCTTGATTCCAGACATGTCATTAAGAGCAAAAGTATGACATTGCACAAATCCACCCAATCAACTCACTTATGTACTTTCATGTGCATTGCACTAAAACAACCCCATAGCCACGCCAATTCCATCTCATTTTTTGGTTCCAATCTCACCAATGACACCTCATTTCATCCCTTTAGAACCGGACCAAGCCTTGGATGAAATTGGTTTGAAGTACCAAACCAAAAACCCCAAACCGATTGAACCTAAAGGTTACCAACATTGCTTTTTAGTTGCATTTCTACTCTTGCTTGAGCCACCACCACATGCCACCTCCTTCCTCCTCCAATACCCATAAGCCCCTCAAATCATCATGATAAATTTGACCCAAGTCATCCCCCATGAAGAGCCAAAACCGAATGGCTTTTGTGCACAACCCCACTTGACAACCACCTTCCATTGCACCCTCTACTTTGAGTTGTACCTTCATCATCACATGGCAGCCAACCCTCCACCTTTTATCACCTGAAAAAAAACCTTCAAGAAGTGACTTGATACCTGCACAAAACAACCATGGAGATAAACTGAAGGGATGCAAACAAAAAAAAATCTGCTCAACCGTCCCCTACATTAAGCACTATAAAAAGCTCCTCAACCCCCTCATTTCCTCCACATCTCTTCTCCAAGCTCCTCTTGAGTTCTTGAGAGATCTTCTTCACTTAGAGTACGAAAGAGTAGAAACCGAGTGAGTCTTCTTGGAAGTTCTTGAGTTTTTGTGTTGGGAGTTGTAGAGGCCACAAAGTTTGTAAGTTTTCTTGCCCTAGATCTTAGTTACATTTCAAGTTGTGATTTTAAGTGTTGGAGTAATTTTTGGATGAATTTAGAAAAGGTTACCATGATTAATTCAAAAATCAGGTCATTAAGGGTAGATTAAGTGTTTAAATTATTATTTTAATGAAAATTTTAGCTATGACATGTCTTAGCATTTTTTGATATGATTTATTAATATCTTAGAATGATTTTTGAAGGTTTAAATTTGAGGTTGAAAGTATGCTATGATAGATTTTAATTTGTATCTCGTGTTGAGCACTTGTTGTCCGGGTGCATGTTCCATGTGGAGATTATCTCGGTATCACGACTTCCATCAAATCACACGTGGGGGTTGAGAGCGCCACAGGTAGTATCAAAGCGGTTCGGCTATGGGTAAAACCACACCATACCTAGGTGCAGTACTAGAAATTTTCTTGTATTTTAATTTGTTTGCTAAAGTAGAATATCGGGGTTAAAGGTTGTGTTTTGGCAGAAAGATGGTACGATCGAGAATGCCGCCCGTTGAATCTGAGGATGAATTACCACGAGGTGATGGAAATTATGTCGTGGCTAGGGCGTTAAATCGAATGACGGAATTCCTTCAGTAGAATTTCCGACCACAACAAAGGGAGTAACAAGTCGGGTGTCCTTATGAGCGCTTCTTAGCCTGTAGGACACCAACTTTTTTTGGAGAAGAGGTCTCACTACGTGGTGGGAGGTGGATTAGTGATATAGAAAGGACATTCAAAATCTGCAAATGCACTGAGACCAAGAAGGTGCTTTACTCAAGTTATCTATAGCAAGGCGGGGCAGCTGATTGGTGGGGAACCAAGTGAAAGCTCCTGGAGATGGAGCTGGGATCAATTGCTGCTGTGTCATGGCAGTGCTTTAAGAAGTAATTTCATGATCACATCTTTCCAAACTCTGTGAGGCATCAGAAGGCGCGAGAATTTAACAACTTGGTGCAAGGGGACATGTCTGTGGAGTAGTATGCCCGAAGATTTATTGAGCTTGGAAGGTTCGCGACTCACCTTATAGCCAATGAAGAGATACAAACCGAGCACTTCCAGGAGGGTCTATGGTGGGAGATCCGTAGGCAGGTTGTTTGTTTCCAGATTCAGACCTTCCAGCAACTTGTTGAGGTGGCTGCAATTGCAGAACGGGAGTTTGCTGTTCCCGTTGGCTCTCCGATGGGTCACAAGAGGAGAAGCTTCGGAGAAGGGAGCTGTTCCGGTGCACCACAGAAGTTTGTTTCGAGGATTGGGGCTCGACTGCAGGCATCCACTAGTGTAAGTATGGGAGGCCGAGCTCCAGTCTGTAGTAGATGTAATCAGTCTCATGAAGGCGAGTGCAGTCAGGGTTCCCATTGAGAATAAGAGATAAGGATGTATGCAAGACTGCTTTTAGGTCAAGGTATGGGCATTACAAGTTTAAAGTGATGCCTTTTGGATTAGCAAATGCCCCTGCGACATTCATGGACATGATGAATAGAGTGTTTCGATCCTATCTGGATTCATTTATGGTGGTATTCATCGATGGCATCTTGATCTATTCTCGAGATCTCATCAAAATCATCTTTCAATGTCTGCGAAATTTGAAACATCAAGTGTTAAAATTATTTTCAAAGAGTGTAGAAATCCAAAACCTCATTCTAAAGTTTATAGAACCTCAAACCCAGCTTTCAATCATGCTTATGTACACCTTTAAAATCTAAACCTTAAATCTGATCAAAAATCATTTTCTACAGTCTTTAGAATAAGCCTACCAGATCTAAGCCACAGATGTCATGAGAATCATTTTTAAAATATGTAGAATTTCTGAACCTCATATTTTCAAAAATTCAATCCATAAAGTTTGCAGAACCTTAAACCTGTCTCTGATACCAACTGTAATGCCCCGATCCTGATTGGGTCAAAGAGTTAGTTCTTATTACCTACAATCATCTCCTAACAACACAATATATACATTCCAAATTATCTATAAACCACAAAAAATAATATTACGAACCAATAACTTTATTATAATTACTCTAAGACACCATGCAGTCTTAAAATAACCATCAACTTTCAGAATTTCCATCAACAAAACCAAATAAAACAACTACATAAAACTCTACCAAAATCAAGGTACCCAAAGTAGTCTCTCTGTACTTAATCCACTATGCTCACATAGCCTTACACATACTTCCTATTGTTGATCCCTCGCTGAATCATCCAAATGAGGAGATAAGGGGTGAGTTATCAACAACTCAATAACTAAATACATATACTAGTATGTAAAGATGAGCCTTTTCACATAGTTCAAAATGTAGAACAAAACATTTCATTTTCAGAATGCATATCCCAAAAACATGTTATCAAAACATCATAGCGATATTTCAAACTATTTATATTAAAAGCAACAACTGTTCATATTAAAAAACCAATTGCTCATATTCAAAGACCCTTTGGCATAACATGACTGAACATGTTGATCTTCTCATATCATTTCATATCATATCGTATCATATCATATCACCATATCATATCATATACCATGTTTAAACCCCGTGGTAGGGTTGTGCTATCCCCGATGGCTAAACCAGGCAGTATCAGAATGTGAAACTTTCCCTTATTCATTCTCGAAACCCCAAGTGTGCACACAGGAAATAATACTCAAAAAAACCACTTTGTTTCCAAAGTGGGTGCACTCATATTAGAGATGTTGGTACCAACCATATAACAGAATCAGAATCATTATATCAGAACCAGAATGAGAATCAGAAAGTTATGCCAAAGGTTTTCCAGATGTATATCATATCGAATAGAGTGCTGAACATATTCATATCATTTTCACATATTCTGAATAAATTCATAACATCTTCATATAACATGTACAAAATTCTCATATTCCATATTCGATCTTTTGTACATTTTAGAAACAACATGTCAAAATGTTGCCCATGTCAGAAAGCATTTTTTTTCTTTCATACAGACTTCATGAGTAATGTAGAACACATAACTGAGGTTGTTTTCACATTTTCTTTTCAAAACATATCATGCATATTTTCATAAACCAACTTCAATTCATGTTCTTTTTATGCAAAATATACCATAGGATCCCTACTTACCTGAACTTTTAACTTCTCTAAATTTTCTCACCACAGTACCTAACAGATATCAATCATCACCTATAAATAGGCATGTAACTTGCATCAATTTCTAACCATGCATGACTCTTTAATTAACCACGTGCTTTACAATTAAGAACCTAAAATGCCTAAATAACCCGCAACTAGTATGCCATAGTTAAAAATTAAGCCAAACTTAAAATATGTTGAACATGAAATGAGTCATTCACAGTTGGAAATTAAGCCAAAATGGCTGCTTCCATAACCTAAACACCAAGGGTAATAATGTAAATGAGCATTCCATGTGAATATGCTTACAGAATAATAAACAGCAGCCTCACTTGTGGAAGAAAAAGGTCGTGCGACAGAGAGGAGTTCCATCCTCACCGAGAGAGCAGGGGACACGTGACGGAGCAGGGGGCTAGGCCGGCCTGAGATGAAATCACGGCGGCCTCCTCTGTGGCACGTGGTGGAGTTCACAGAGAGAGAGAGAGAGAGAGAGAGAGAGAGAGAGAGGTTCACGTAGAAAGAGAGAGAGTTTATGTTGAGAAAGAGGAAGGGGCTTGTGCCACCATGGTGCAAGACAGTGGTCGCATAGGGTGGAGCTTTTGGTTTGGGATGAGCTGGGCGGTTTGAAGAGGCTGAGAATGGGAGGGAGGCCCACGGTGGTCTCCGTTTGTTTATGGCTTCATGGTTGTACTCAGTGTAATTGCTTGGCTGTCATCGGTGGCATGCGTTGGGTGGCCTTCTAGGTGGTCGTCTGGTTTTGTGTCTCCTGTAGGTGGCGCTCGGTGCACTCGGTGGCTAGCAACTTCGTGCAGTTGTGAAACCGTTAAGTGTGGGATCTTGCTCCTTGGCCATGCTCGATTTTGAGTTTTAAAAACAGAGTGTTTTGGTTTGGTCTATAGAGGATGGTGCAGGCTTGTAGTTTGCCGCGAGGGACCGAGGTTCGCTTACTCATCTGTGGGTTGGCAACAGTGATGGTGGCCCTTGGTGGAGTTGTTGCGGCTTGGGGTGTGTAGCAGTTTGGGGTGGCCTGCTAGACGTGCATGGAGGCTGGTGTTTTATGCTAAAGCGGCTGAGGGAGGTAGGTTGATGATGGTGGTTACTGTGGTTAGTGCTAGGCTTGGGGTTTATAGTTGAATGTGTGAGTGGCGAGAGAAGTGCAGTGGATAATAATGCTGAGACATTGCTTGCGGCTGGAGTTGTTGCTGAACTTCACCGTTTAGGACGGTGAGGTTGTGGTGGCTGCTTGTTTTCGGCTGGCTAGAATGGGGCTTGTCGTGTGGGAGGGTTGATGCTTGGAGGAAGAAACGTAGGGTGTGTAGGAGAAACTGAGATGGTTGGTTGTAGACAAAGGGAACGAGAGAGAGAGAAAACCGTTGAGAGAAATGAGGCGCACAGAGTGAAGGAAAATAGGGGAACGTGCGAAACTGACTGAGGGGAAGGGGGAAGAGAGACATCGGCGCAGGGAAAGTTTGAGTGGGGGGTGACTGAACTCTAATGGCTAAATGATGCATTTAGCACCTTTTCCCCCACCCCTCCTTGTGCCTAAAAGCCTAAACAAGAGTTGGCTTCATCGGGTTCGGCCTCGTGGGCTGGGTGCTACAATTGGTTTCTTATTATGATCTGTTAAGAGAGTTGGTGGCACCTTCTCCTTGGGACCATAATGTAACTGCTTCATTTGCAAGTTTATTTTTGTGTTCTATTTCCAAAGCAATTTCTTTGTTCTCTACTAGGTAACGGGGTCTATATTTTTGTATCTTGTATGAGTCATGTTAGTTTATAGAGCTAGTTCGGTTTTGAGCTTACTAGCGGATGGAATCGAACTAGTCGGTTTTGCAATAGTCAAAACCAAAACCGATTGATTTGTCAAGAAAATCGAGTTGATTCATTTTTTTTGTTCTGTTCGATTTATAGAGTATTTAGTTTGGAGCTCTATAGATAGTGGGCTGGTTGTTTTGTGATCTCAATGTGTACTTCTTTTTAGCCCAAATACCATATATGCAATGATGATATTTAGCTTTGTTAGTTATATATACTAAAATATTATATATGCAAAAACAAGTTGATAACTTAATATTAATGTTCATATATAAGAGTAAGTTTAATATCAATCACTACAAGAAATTAGATTTCTAGGGACGAAATTTAAGTTTCATCCCTAATAGTAGCTATTTGAGATGAACAGTGCATGTGTGATATTCGAACGCATACTATTGTGTTCGAACAAGTCCATCATCATTCGAATGGACAATAAACCATTCGAACAAAGTTCGTTAGAATAAACGTTTGAACACAAATTTTCATTCGAACATTTTTCAAGGACGTTCAATCGAATTCTTTATGTTCGAACACAAATCGATGTGTTCGAACGACAAGTGTTCAAACATGAGCAAACAAATTCATGTCGTTCTAATTAAATTACGAACCCGTTTGAATAGTAACCCATTAGTTTGAACCAAATTTTTTCAATTCGAACCGTATTTTGGGATGAAATTGTTTTGTCTCTAAGAAAAGTTTGTTTGAACGAGTTGGTCACATTTCATCTCTCGAAATATTTTTTTGGGACAAGAAAATTTTTGTCTCCAGAACTTTTTGAGATGAAATGGAGATGAAAACTTTTTGCCTCCAAAAAGTTTTGGAGACAAATTTTTATCCCAAAAATGACTTCTCTTATAGTGAATATGTAATATAAATAATAAGGGTAAATTTTCGTGCTATAACTATTATTTTTATAATATGTATATAGTATATGAAAAAAATATAATATACTAATCGAGCTCATCTAGTGTGAAAAAAAAATTTAAAACCGAAACTGACTACATTCATTAGAACTGGTCTGGTCTGTTCTGTACAATTCATGGGTTGGTTCGTTTGGTTTTGCAGTTTATTTTTAAACCCCTATAAATTTGTAAAGTAGTTTTTTGTAATTTTTTTGTGAATTAAACATTTTTCTTCTAAGTTAATGTTTTTAACCAAGATTCATATTTCAGTACATAATTCCTTAATTTAGAAAATACGATACAAGCAGCTACAAAAATTAACATGGAGGAATCTTTGCACATCATTTGTAACCGATCAAACCTATCCTTTTCCATTACAAAAGACTTCTATATAGAATTTGCTTCTAAATATAATGTACGTAGCAACAGTACCATATAGTTTGCAGATTTACATGTAAGGGAGGCGTCTTTCAAGCTCATTGGAAGATTAATTACACTAATGATGAACTGTTAGTAATTAAATTGGAAGAGAACATGACTTAAAAGCTTTTATATACAGGGAAGGAAAATGACTTATAGGTTTCTTAATATTCCTTGATGTTAGATATGATAGAGTGAATTGAAGGCTCCTTATGGAAGTTTTACGTAGATTGGGTTTCTCTAATAATTGGAGGAATTTAGTTTACAATGCAATTGCTTCTCCATATTATTCAGTGATGTTGAATAGGTGCACAAAAGGTTTTTTTTTAGGCTCCGTGTGGACTACGGCAAGGTGACCCTTTATCGTCTTACCTATTTATTTTGTCGCAGGAGCTACTCTCTCGTATGTTACATCAACAATTTAGTGTGGGTCGTATTAAACCGTATCATCCGAGTGGAGGTACTTTTATTTCGCACTTGTTGTACACGGATGATATCTTGATTTTTGCAAATGGTGGAAAGGTGTCCATCCGAAATCTCATGTCATCGCTGCATAGGTATGAAGACATATCTGGACAGTTGATTAGCCCGCGTAAATCTACTATTTATTTCTCCTCTTCCATCTCTACGGATAGGAGAAATAGTCTAAAGCTGATTTCCTATTTCGAAGAGGGAGCATGGCCTTGTCTATACCTGGGAATACCATTGTATGTGGGGCGGATGAAGATTAGTTTATTTGATTTTTTGTTGACAAAAATTTAGAAAAAGTTGGCCGGGTGGAAGAGCAAACTTTTATCCTTTGGGGGGAAGATCATTCTTCTAAAACATGTGTTGAATAGTATGCCTATACACATGCTATCTGTTTTGAAGGTGCCGAAAGCAGTGTCTGCATCTCTTTAAAAAATAATTTTGATTACCTTTGGTGATCCTCGATGGAGACCAGAAAACAAAAATCGATTTCATGGAGGAATGTTTGCAAGCCAGTAGAGGAGGGAGGCCTTGGTATTAGAGATCTAATGGAGGTACAAAATTCTTTTTTAATGAAATTTGGTTTGGAAGTTGTTACAGGGGGATTCTTTGTGGGCTGATTTTTTCAGGAAAAGGTACCTTGGGAGGGACCATATTTCTAATGTAATTCAGGAGAATAAAGGGTTCAGGTTCTAGAAGGGAATTACAACATTGATGCCCAAGGTGATGATGAACTCTCAATGGTTGGTTAGGAGTGGACAATTAAATTTATGGATGGATAATTGGGTCGGGTGTGGACCTTTAAAAAATTTATGGCCGGTGGTAGGAAGTTGCAATTTGAAAGTTGCTGAAGTGATCGATGATAGGGGGCTAATTATTGAGCAGTTACAGAACCTAGTCACATCTGAAGTAATGTAGAGGATTTATGATTCTGGTGTGAGGCTTTGGCAAGGGAGGGATGTATTGAAATGGAAGCACGCGTTGGATGGAAATTTCACTACCAAATTTGCCTAGGAGATATCAAGGGAGTGTGGAAGTGTTTGTGAATGGAAAAAGTGGCTATGGCAGGGTGAAATACCCAAGGAAATGTCATTTTTCTGCTGGAGAGCCAAGCATGGAGCTGTGCTGACAGATGATTCCATTCAACGTCTGGGTCGTTGGCTTCTAAATGTCATTACTATGTAATGTCTCAAGCAGAAACAATGAATCATATTTTATGTGAGGGGGCAAATGTGCAAAAGGTATGTAAATTCTTTGCAAACCTCTGCCGTATTAGATTGCCATTCATCCGGAATTGTAAACGTATGTTATCATTTTGGTGAAGCGAGCGACGACAACCTCTCAAGCGGGATGGATACACGGAGCTCTTCTCATTTTTATTTCTTGGGCTCTATGGAAGTCTCGGTGTGCATCTCGAATGGATGGTGAAGTGTTTAAGATAGAAGATGTTATTAGAAATGTAAAATGTTTTCTTATAGATGCTTCTCGCAAGTTGAAAAAATTTTAGCTCATGAGGAAGGATGAGAGGTTTGTGATGGAGAGCTTACACATTCCGCTTGTTCCTATCAACAACAAAAGAGCTATGGCCATTAAATGGCATTTGCCGCCGACATGGAAGATGAAACTTAATGTAGATGGGAGGTCTTGCAACAATTCGGGAGAGGCAGGGGCTAGTGGGATCATCCGCGACTCCACTGGAAGAGTAATAGCAGATTTTGCACACTCCTACGGCATTGCATCAAATACCGTTGCCGAATGTCGAGCATTACTTGATGGACTTCGGTTATGCAAACTTTTACGATTGCGGGATGTCATTGTGGAGTCAGATTCGATGGTTATAATGAACTCGATTGCTTCGGGGATTTGTCGACTATGGTTTTTGTGGGATTTTTGGGAGGAGATAAAATTGCTGGTGATAGAGATCAATGCACGGTTTAGACATATTTTTCGTGAAGCAAATATGGCAACAGATTTCTTGGCGAAAGAGGGGTCGCATGGAGTTATCGTAGACTTTATTGGTCCGGAAATATTACATCCTCGGTTGAGAGGAGTGGTGCGTATGGATCGGTTGGGCATCCCATTTATTAGAGAAAAATGAGGATCCTTGTGCGGTACAATTCAAGACAAGTTTGGCGTAGCGCTTTACGTACGTCTGACGCTGGTTCATGTTGATACGGCTTGTTGGGTATTCTGTGATGGTTGGTCTTTTGTTTTTTGGGCTTTGGTCTTTTTTTGAATTGTTTGGGTCTTTGCCTTGTGGGATGGTATGTTTTGAATATTTGTAAATCCTGTGAAGGCTGGAAGTTGTCATGGTATTACCCCACCATAAGTGAGGAATTTTTTGAATAAATGCAGGCCGGGGTCACTTGTGGACATGTGACATTGTCTCTTTATAAAACATTTTTAAAAAAATAATCCTAAAGAACCTTCCATTTGTGATTTGCGGCTTAGTGCAACGGCCACGAGGTTAGCTTTCCCAGGGTGATATTTAATCTCATACTGGTAATCACTAATTGTTTCCAACCATCTCCTTTGCCTTATATTCAGATTGTTCTAGCTGAACAAATACTTAAGGCTCTTGTGGTCGCTGAAAATCTCGCAAGACTTGCCATACAAGCAATGCCTCCAGATCTTCAAGGTGAAAATTACAGCGGCTAACTCTAAGTCGTGGGTGGGGTAATTCTGCTTATGGTTCTTTAACTGGTGTGAAGTGTAGGCGACAACTCTTCCTTCTTGCATAAGGCTTTTGTGGTTTCGACAGTGCTAGTACTAGAGCGGTTGTCAACCGAAAACTTTGCTTACATCACTCCATCCAAACATACTTGACATTCTTCTTGGTTAGGGCAATGAACAATCCTGATAGTTTAGAGAAACCCTCCACAAACCTTCGTAGTATCTAACTAGTCCTAAGAAACTCCAGACCTCATGTACATTGGCATGTTGCCAATTCATTACTTCTTCGATCTTACTATGATCAACCGCTACTCCTTTACCCGAAATCACATGCTTTAAGAATTTCACTTTTTTTAGCCAAAATTCACACTTGTTGGACTTGGCATACAACCTATATTCCTTCAATCTTTCTAGCACTAAGCTAAGATGTTGCCTATATTCTTGATCACTTCTTAAATAGACTAGTATGTGGTCAATGAATATGACAACAAAGCTATCCAGATAGGCCATGATACTCTGTCATCATATCCATGATTGAAACAGGAGCATTGGTTAATCCAAAGGGCATGATACTCTGTCATCATATCCATGATTGAAACAGGAGCATTGGTTAATCCAAAGGGCATCACTAGGAACTCGTAGTACCCATATTTTGTTCAAAATGCCATCTTAGGGATATCATGCTCCCTAATCTTAAGCTGATGATGGTATCCTGACCTTAAGTCTATTTTTGAGAACACCGACACTCCCTGTAAATGATCTAATAGGTCATCGATACGTGGTAATGGATGCTTATTCTTTATCATTACCTTGTTCAATTCCCGATAGTCAATACACATCCTTATTGACTTGTCCTTCTTCTTTATAAATAATACTTATGCACCCCATGGTGAAGAACTAGGAAGAATAAACCCTTTCTCTAGAAGTTCCTCTATTTGAACTTTCAACTCCTTTAACTCTAAGGGGATCATTTGATATGGTGCTCCATGAATGGGGGTTTTGGCAGGTTCTAGTTCTATAAAGAACTATGTTTCCCTTTTTAGGGGTAATCCTGGTAAGGCATCTATGAATACCTTAGGAAAATCCTCAACTACAGGTATCCCCTGAATCTTCTTATCCCTATTAGAATCTTCAACTATCAAAGCCAAATAGGCTACAACATCGTTAGCAATGCAATTTCTAACTTGCAAAGCTGAGATTAAGGAGGGAATAGCCTTTAAAGTGCCTACCAACTTCAGGTGAATTGAGTACAATATCCTTCCTTCAGCAATCTATCTTGGCGTAGTGCTTGGATAACCAGTTCATTCCTAATGTTAAATCAAATCCCAATAGACTGAAGATGATAAGTTCTTCTTCCATAATCATTCTATCTAGACTTAGAGGGCAATCTCTAATGACTCGGGTACATGTGATTGTACTTCCATCAGGAATTATAACTACTACTATTTGAGGTAGTGATTCTGTGGGCAAGTTACATATTCGTGCAAATGCCACTAACATGAAAGACCTCAATGTGCCAGAGTCAAATAAGGCACACACTGTATATTCGTATAGTGTAATGTTACCTGAAGTGTAATCATCAACTACCATATACTTTGTAGCTAAAACAAAGGACTAATTTCTATTAAAAAGAAAAGAAGAAAGGGGTATTTTAGAGAGAATACCAATAATGGCTTCGGTCTCCTCTATTCCCAATGCTTCGTCATCTACTTCTCCAAGGGTAATGGCACAAACACGGGCTTAGGCTGGTGGTCTTTGTTTCGGCTTGTTACTAGGGTTGGTGGAATCTTTCCCTCCTTGAATATTCTTAGGGCAATCTTGAATCATATGGCCGACTATCCACATTTGAAGTATGTTCCCAACTCAAATCTGCATTTTCCACCATGGAACGTTCCATACTTTTGGCAGGTAGCAGGTGGCGTAGGCATGACACCCTTTTCTTTGGTAGCTCCTGGCACCATCCTTTTTTTGTCCCCAGATCCTCCCGTAGCAAAAGGAGAATCCCTCTCCCTTTCCAGATTAATTTGAGCAACAACATTTCTTTGCTCAGCTTCGATTATTGAAGCCACATTAACCAACTCTTGAAAGTTATCAATGCGGAAGCAAGCTAGGTGGCTACAGATCCTAGGCTGTACTCCTCCTTGAAATTTTTGGGCTTGCATTTTCTCAGTGGCTACTAAGTGTGGAGCAAACCTTCCAAGCTCCATCAACTTCGTAGCATATTGCTCAACGATAAAGTTTCCTTGTACTAGAGTTGCGAGCTTCTACACCTTTTGTTGCTTCATTGATTATGGGAATAATTGATTATCAAATTCTTCTTTGAACCTTTCCCATGTCAAGGCAATTATGTCACCTAGTTCCCTTATTAGTAACTACCTTTTGGTATCCCACCAGACACAAGGTTCTCCTTGTAACAAATGCCCAGTATACTACTCCTTTTATTCTTCAGTGTAGCCATTGATCTCGAAGGTCCTATTGAGATCAAGTAAACACCTATTGGGCCTCATGGGTCCTTCAATTTCGATGAAGTTAGGGTATCTATATATTGGCTATTTTTCATAAGAGTGGCCCTTATTCTCTACTTGCCTTTCTAACTAGGGGTGGTGGTGCTGTTGATTTTATAGAGGATTGTCTCTTGTTGTTTCTTTATCGTCTTAGTCATTTGACAAATTGCATCTGCCAAGGCATGTCCTCCGAACAACAGGGGATTTGGCTCTCTACTTGTATTGGAATCTTTGGTGTTCCTTTCTCATTTGTCATGTGCCATTTTGCTTCAATCTTTTGACTCACGAGATGCACGAGTATAAGATTGAAACTTCAAGATTCAAGCCTATTCAATCTAAAGATTCAAACCCTACATCATGGCACATCATTCCTAAGGGCATGTGGTTTTACCTAGAGACGTAATTGCTCTGGTGCCATAGTTACATACTCCCAACCTCCGCTTGGGATGTAACAGAGACTTGGAGCATCGGGATATGCAATACATGGTTACATACCCCCATACATGACAATTAATATGCAATGCATCCTAGTATGCAACTAGCATTATGCAATAACCACAACAGAAATAGGCTGACTTGTAAACAATTCATGCCAGAATGAACTAACCGTCCCAATAAATCAAATTAACTATAGATAGATACCGCCTTACCTAAAGACGTCAAAATTGTAAGGCATAGTTTCAGACATAAAGTGGCAAATAGAATCTCATTATTACAGACATTGCATCAAGGTTTCGTAAATAAAGCAAATCAAATTATTTCTCTTATCCGCTCTATGCTGTACAAAGCCATCACTATAAACATCAATATCGAATCCAGCTTCCAGTTAGGGTTGGGCTCATTCTCAACCATTTGAAGCCAAGGGTTGGAGTTCATTACCATCTTATTTGTTGTAAGCCGGTTCCTGACACAACTTCTAATATTCTAGGGGGAATGGTAGTGGAATTATCATAGTGAGATTTCTTGAAATCTTAGTAAGTTAAATGATCAACTTGTACAGAAATAAGATATGCATGATTAATGATAAACATGAGATGCTTGCCATATATGACGACAACCCATATTTGTCTTTCATCGAGATTCCTCAACATCTCTAAGAAAAACTTTCAAGCACATTTTCTTACAGAGAACATTTTGTGTTTCGTCTTTTAAAAAAACCTCTCATTCCTTATTTATTAGACTCATCATTAACAGAACATAAGATATAGTATCATCACAGCTCCCCGTTTTGCACTGTGAGTACCTGTCGGTGACCATAGTACAACTCATGTTGAAACTATATTGTCTGCTGACTCATTTCTCAATGCATTGATAACATAACATTTCATCATCATAACATACACACCAACCAACATTAGGTGTCATATACAACTTCGCTTTAGTATTTTTAAAACGAATCTATACGAATCTCGTTGATGAGTTTTTGTAAATCCAGGGGTTACCACTCCATTTTTACTCACTTTAGAGTAGACAGAGGAGTTCCACTACGATGATTCTCCATACTAGCATTTGGGGTCGTGACAAGAATTTATTTTTGTGCTATGATCAAAATGTATTTTATGACATGAGCTTATGTAGTATGCTTCATGTAAAAATGGTATTGTCATGTAACATGATCAAATGGTGAAAACTTCACATATTATGTAAGCAAGTAATCAGATGCTCAATGATATATCATATGATATTTCATGCTCAAAATGACATTTATAATATGAATGTAGTGCTTATACAAGAATCATTATCTAAGAGTAAGTTAGAAGCTAACTTACAAACATTTTAGATATTTAGGAATTTGGTGTGGCTGTAATAAGAGGTGGAAGGGGGCAGGGCCCCTCGCTCCGCATGAAGGACCCATAGCGGGGGCGGGGGGTGGGCTAACCCCAGCAGGGCCTTGCCCCTCACCCCGCTCCGCATTTATAATAAAAAAAATTATTGTTTATATTTATATAAATATATATTATATATAAATATATACAATTTGTTAAAAATTTGAATTCAAGTTAATGGCTTGCCTTGACTTCCTAAGCCAACCTTTATATAGGAGGCCAAGGCAATATAATAGTCATTCTTAAGCAATACAGTAAGTCCCACATTGCTTAAGAATGACTATTGTATTACCTTGACCTCCTATATAAAGGTTGGCCTCAGAGGTCAAGACAATCCAAAATACAACTCTAATGAGTTTATATTTTTATGAATAAAATTTAGAATTATATTATATTATAATTTGAGTCTAAAAAAAATTTAGACCTAAAAAAATTAGAGATCCAGTGAATCACTAGGTTGAGCGGACGGCGGGGCGGGTTATAGTTTCAACCCCACCCCCCGACACCGAGGCGGGGTGTGGGGTTAGAAACCAGTGTTTTAAATACCGTACTGTACCAGCCGGTATTTGCCATACCGACCACTAGTCCGGTATAGGTATTATATATATTTCGTATCAGTCCAAATACTGGTTGTACCGGCCGATATTTCGACCCCTACCGACTGATATTTCCGCCTTCAATTTTTATTTTTTTTTTCAAACTACAAGCTCATTTTTTTACCCTCAATTCAGACTAGACTATTTATAATTTATATATCTATATATTTATATATAATTTATTCATATAGAGATTATTATTTTGGAATATAATTTATATATATAATTTATTCATATATCAACTATCCCAAAACGGTACACAAAACGGTATCTGTACCAAAATATTTCATTCCAGTGCCTTGATCAGTACGACGTCCAGTGCGGTATTCAAAACATTGGTTGAAACCCCCCCCCCCCCCCCCGGCATGGTGTGGGGCGAGGGCCAACGGCCGGGGAGGGGGTGGCCCTGCCTCGCACCATGCGGGTAGCACCCCTAACCAAAACAATTTACACATGTAAGGCTTCAAATTTGACCCGTATGTGCATTCCCAAGTCCAACCCCATATAACTCAATCAAATCCTCTTTCTCATAGTGTAATTTAAAGCCTAACATGTAAATAAATCAGCCAACAAAAAAATATGGTAAAGATACTCACCAAACCAAAGCTTATGGTGCTCCAAAAATAGCTCACTCCAAGAACTTACTTTCACACCACTCAGTTTCACTCTATTCTCACTCTAAGAATATTTTGCTCAAGAACACCAGGAGAAAGCTTGAGGAAGTTGTGTGAGGAAGTGGGGGATGAACTGGGGGATTTATAGCACTCAATGGAGGGGTAAGGGGTGAGGGAGTGCACGGCTTGGTTGAATGGTGTGGAATGTGAGTGGTGGGTGAGGGTGGTGGAGGGTTTGATTGTAGATTTCAAATGTGTCATCTCTTTGTTCAGTTGAATAGTTGCCTAAATCACTTGATTATCTCATGGAAAAGTGCTAGATGAAGGCTATAGGTTCAGAGGCTGAAGGACTTCAAAAGTTATATATATATATATATATGATACAATATTGCATCAAAATGTTGCCCTAGTTCAAGTAACAATATATATTATAAGAGCTATTCTACTCAGCAGCCCTACTGTAACGCCCCGATCCCGGAGGGGTCGAAGAGTTACTCATTGTCACTCAAAATCAGTTTTCAATCACATAGTTATAGATTCCAATGTTTTCACTAACACATACAACTCACTGTTTCAGATCAACTACTCCAATAAGATTAATCTAAACACCACAAAAATCTTAAAATAAACCTATCAACCTTCCAAGATACCAAGTCAGCAGAGCAAAACAGAACTATCGAATAAAATCTCCAATAACCAAAATACCATCTTTGTACTTGATCCACCATGCTCAAGTAGTCTTATACACAATTTCTAGTCTTGATTCCCAGCTATACCATCAAAATCATCTGAAAAATATTATGGAGATAAGGGGTGAGTTACAACAATTCAGTAAGCAGAGAACATATACTAGTATATAAACATGAACCTTTTCAGAAAATTCGGTATGCAGAAAACAAAACATTTAATTTTCATATGCAGATCTCAAAAACGTGTTATCAGAAAATTAGAGTGACCTTTCAATCTTTTAATATCCAAAGTCCAACTGTTCATTTTCAAAGATCCATTTCATATTCAAAGACCATTCTCATATTCAAAAACGCTTTGGCATAACATAATTAAGCTTCTTCATCTTATCATATTATATCGTATCATATCATATCATATACCATGTTTGACCCCCGTGGTAGGGTTGTGCTATCCCCAGTGGCCAAACCAAGTAGTATCATATTGTGAAACTTTCCATTTCTCAATCTCGGAGCCCCGAGTGTGCACACAGGAAAGAACACATAAAAGACCACTTTGTTTCCAAAGTGGGTGCACTCATATCATATCATATCATGTTGGTACCAACCATATCACGTGAACCAATATCGTCATATCAGAACCATATTCAGAATCAGAATCAAAACAGATAAGTATGCCAAAAAATTTTCATATCCATATCATATCAAACATATTCATATCATTTCCATTTGATAAAAAACAGATCCAAATCATTTCATATCACATGTATAAAAATTTCAATGATATCATATTCGCTTTTTTGTATATTTCAGAAACATGTCAAATATTGCTCATTTCTACACTATTCATGTCAAAATTATTTCTTTTCTATTTGATACATATCTCATGAATGAATGTAAAACGTATATTGAGGTTGTTTTTCACATTTTCTTTTTAAAACAAAATGCACATTTTTACAAACCAACATCACTTCATTTCTTTTTATGCAAATCTAGTATAGGAATCCCGCTTATCTGGACTTTTTAGCTTTTCAAAAATTTCCTCAACAATGCCGAACAAATATTAATCGTTACCTATAAGATAATCACGTAAATTTTCATAAATTTTCAATCAAACTGGTATTTCAAATTTAAGCCTCAAATGCTAAAATAACCTGTTTTAATTCTTCAAAACCTAAAATCCTTATAATCTAAAATATATCATCACTTTATAAAATAAATCAATGTCTAACTTGATCCTTGACTAAAATATAAAATTCTAACTTGTTTACTATTGAAAAATCAAACTGTCAAATTTAATACTAAATAGAATAATTATACCAAAATATTTTAAATTATACAAACAACAATTATTTAATAAACTAGATCATAATAAAATTACATTATCGTTTACTTTTGAAAGAAAGCCTTATTTAATACCAATTTAAATTACTTAAAAGAATTATGTAAACATAAATAAATTAGAGATTACTAACCCATATTAAAAGTTTAAAGCACATTAACATAACTTGTACCTCAAAGGGTAATAATGTAATTTCCTTAATTAAACACATTAACTAAGTTTCAGTAGAAAATTTGTTAGTTGAAAACAAAATTACGTTACGTAAAACAACAGTTTGCGAGGTAGAGGCTCACCGAGAGATGGAGAGCATGACGGGCGGCGAGCTGGGCGGTTGTGTTAAAACCCCACTTAAGACGGCCTCTAGAAACACGGCACATGTCCTAGCCATGTCCGAGACATGCCCCTTGATCATGCCACGAGCATGCCTTGGCTCGTGTCTTGTCACACACGGGGCGCCCAGCATGCTCATGGACTGGCCACATGCATGCCTTGACCCGTGCCTTGACACACACGAGGCGCCCAGCATGCAGGCCATGCGCACGCACATGCGCGCGCCACGCCTCGGACACAGCGAGGTTAGTGGCCATGCGCAGCACAGCGAGGGGCCAGGCACGCGCACGCCCATGCGCATGCCCATGCACTGCATGGCAAGGTGCACGCACGCAGGCATGGCCCTGCGCACGCACGCGGGCTGCATGGCCCAGCGGCCACACGCAGGCCACACGGCCCAGTGCACACCCACAGGCCGCATGGCCCTGCGCACGCATGCCACCCGCGTGGCCCTGTGCCCCCATCATGCCACCCGCGTGGCCCTGCGCCCCCATCATGCCACCCGCGTGGCCCTGCGCCCCCATCCTGGCCGAATGGCCATGCGCCCAGCCACCCACATGCCCACCAGGCGCACGCCCAGCCAGCGCACGCCCATGCGTGCGCCCATGCAGCACATGCAGCCGACCATGCCCCCAGCCGCATGGCCCTCCTGCCGCACGCCAGCGAGGTTAGTGGCATGCCTTTCAGGCATGCCATCCAGCGCACGGGCCCAGCCGGTGCCATGCAAAGCAGGCCAGTGGCATGCCCACCAAGCATGCCATCCAACGCATGGCTCCAGCCCTTGCCATGCAGAGCAGGTCAGTGGCATGCCCACCAGGCATGCCATCCAGCGCATGGCTCCAGCCCATGCCTTGCAGCCAGCTCACATGGCTAGCCACCAGCAGGCCGAACATGGCTCCATGCCATGCCCACCAGCCGGCCCATGCATGGCACCATGCCATGCACCACAGCTAGCCATGCCGAGCCACCTAGCCATGAACCAGACCGTGGACCACCATGCACCCACCTAGCCGACCCTTGGCTCATGCATACCATGGCCATGTGGCCCATGCCACTATCTTATTTATGTTATTTATTTATTTCTTTTATTGCAAAGGGACCTATTGGGGGTTTCCAAGTTGTAACCTTATAAATAGGACCCTTAGTCATTTCTTTCACATCTTTTCGCAAATTGAGTGAGTGAGGGCATTGTTAAGAGATCATTTCGGTGCTAGACACTTGGGCTCTTTTGGGTGCAATTCATTGAATCCCAAAGAGATGATTACTCCATGCAATTCATTGAATTTGAGTAATCCATTTATCTTGTTTATCAACTTGGTGCAATTCATTGAATCCAAGTTGATTACNAATTGGAGTAATCCATTTATCTTTTTTATCAACTTGGTGCAATTCATTGAATCCCAAAGAGATGATTACTCCATGCAATTCATTGAATTGGAGTAATCCATTTATCTTTTTTATCAACTTGGTGCAATTCATTGAATCCAAGTTGATTATCTTTATTTTGTTCATTTATCAATATATGAGGTATATTTCAATCTTGGTGCACATTGTGAATCATTGTTGAATTGTTCATTGCTTAGCCGAGTGCATCATTGTTCTTGGTGTTCATATTGTGTTCTTGTGTTCATCTCAAATTTGGCCATTCCAATCCATCCCATACACATTTTCGGCCACCCACCTTGTTTGTCAACTTTCCATAAGTGAACCACCTCCTTCCACCTAGCCCTAGCCGAATATACTTGCCTTATCCATCATAGTGCAATTCGGCCAACTCCTTCCTTATTGGAGTGTCTTGGCCGATTCTCACACTTGCCATAATAGGGTTTTCACACTTGGAAACCCTAGTTGACTCCTTCAACACCCTTGGCCGGCCACTCCCTTATCCACAACCAAATCCCTTGTTTTGAGGAAACTTCCTAAAAACCCTCCAAACCCTGTTCGGCCAAGCTAGTGCCGCCCACTCCTAAACCCTAAGCCATCTTCCATCCTTAGCCCTAGCCACTTCATCCAACCCTAACCCTAATCACCTAGGTGGTGCCACACATGCATCTAACCCTTGCCGTGCACCCCATGCAAGCCTAGCCATCCCAAACACTTAGCCATTTTCAATCTTCCATCCACCCAATACTAGCCTAAACACCTAACCTCACTTTGCCCAAATTGCCACCCTAGCCATCATTGATCGTGAACCAAGCAAGAGAAGAACTAGAATTTGGTCAACCAAAGGAGATCATAGCCGAGGAGGATATAGTGTTTAGGGACTTGACCGGGGTCCCTAACATTAATTGGTGCTTTCATCGAGAGGATTCTTGTTTGGTGTTTTGAGAAGTGCTCACTTCTCCAAGAGGTAAACGACGCGTTAACTTGAAACTTTGTGAATTGGTTGGGGGAGTCCCTCGTTGGATCCCATTTAATTGTTGATTGAATTGTGAAATTACGGAGTTTCGGAGGTTGAGGTAGAGGGCGGAGTAGTGTTCTTGAAGGGGTCGGCTACCCTTGAAGGTAGAGGACCCAAGGTTGGAAATTGCAAGAGGGGTTGCCCACCACAAAGTGGACAACTCAAGGTTGGACTTTTGAGCCTTCAAACCACCCAAAAGTGAGAACAAGTTGCTGTCCAAGCTTCATCAAACCGAATTTTCAGATTGCAAGAGTAATTTGCAAGTGATCCAAGAGCTAGTTTGCTGATCAAGACTAGTTTGCAAGCACCATGGCCGAGAGACACATTGAAGCCGAAGGAAGTGGAACTACAAACCAAGAGAGAATTGAGATGCTTGAAGGGCATACTTCCAAAGTCATGGACATTCTTAATGAGGTCAACACCAATATGGCTGAATTAAGGATGGCCATGAATACCACTATACGAGACAATGAAGAGAATAAGAGAGCCATGAGCAACGTGAGGAGAGAAACACATGAGAGTATTAAAAGATTGGAGAGAAGACTTGTTGAAGGCCAAGCTACACGACAAGAGACTAATGGACAAAAGCATGATGCTTTTGTTGATGGTGTTGAGACAAGTGTGACCAATTCTATACATGATCCAATGCATGAGCCACTAAGAGTTGAATTGAGAAGAGGTGGACGTGTTGAACGAGATGAGGTTGCGGTTGAAAGATGGATTTATGGTGGAAGCCACCATAGGAGTCCAAGCATTAGAGAAAGACCTCAAGATGTGAGGTATGAGATGCCAAGACATGATGATGGCCATGAGGCCGAGTATGACTTTGAGGAAGAGAGGCCATTCGGCCATGAGAACCATTTTGATAGAGGACACCACAACTATGACCGTGATAGAAGGCAACATGGAAGAAGGCATGATGATGAGTTTCATGAAGATAGAAGGGGAAACTGGGCCTATGACCGGGGACCCAAGAGGCCTAAGGTGGACTTCCCTAAGTTCAATGGGGGGGATCCATATGAATGGCTTGACAAAGTTGATCACTACTTCCACACTTATGAGGTGCCAAGAAGAGAGAGAGTATCGACGGCATGTTTCTACTTAGAGGGAAAAGCTAGCAAGTGGTGGGGATGAATTAGAGATCAATATGAGAAGGATGAGAAAAGATTGGGATGGACCGCATTTGAGAAATAATTTTTGCTACAATTTGGCCCATCGCCCACCATTAATCATCATGGGCAATTGGCTAAGTTGAAACAAGAAGGAAAAGTCCTTCATTTCATAGAGGAATTTCGGCAATTGCAAACACTTGTGAGAGGTTGGTCCGAAGAAGCACTTGTGGGTACATTCATTGATGGCTTGAAGCCTTGGATAGCCAAGGAGATAAAGTTGACGCAACCTACAAGAATTCAAGAGGTTATGAGGATGGCCGAAATCCTTGAGGAGAGTTCTACCATAGAGAGAAAGTTTTCCAAGGATGTGGGGAGTAAAGCCTCAAAAACTTTGCAAACCAAACCACCTTGGAAAAATAGAGAAGAGAAGGAGGTTTCTAAGCCTAATCCATTTGAGGTTAAGAAACTTTCTAGAGAAGAAGTCCAAGATAGAATCAAGAAAGGCTTGTGCTTCAAATGTGGAGACAAGTGGAGTAAAGAGCACTCATGTAAGTCGGGTAAAGCATTTGTGATGATTGAAGATGAGGAACAACAGGAAGAATCACACCAAGAGTCCGAACATGAAGAGGCCGAACCTAGTGATGAGGATGAGGATGCCGAGTTGTCTCTTAATGCCATGTCCGAGGTTCAAAAGGCCACTTCTATGAGGGTCATGGCATGGATAGGGAAATTTGAAGTTACTTTATTGGTTGATAGTGGCTCAACCCACAATTTTATCAATTCCAATATTGTCACCAAGGTTGGATTGAAGCCGAGCACTATTGAACCATTTGAAGTGAAGATTGCTAATGGAGACAAGCTTAGATGTGATGGCCTTGTGAGAGAGGTCAAGATGAATGTACAAGGGGTGAGGATTGTGGTGGATTTGCATGTCCTATCTCTTGTGGGATTAGATGTTGTCTTGGGCAATACTTGGTTGAGAGGCATTGGCAAAGTTGTGAATGACTATGACAAGATGACTATGGAATTTCGGATTGGGTCCAAGAAGAAATTGTGGACAGCTTTGACATCCAAGAAAGTGAAGTCTTGTGAGGCTATGATGTTTGAGAAACTTTGCAAGGGTGGAGCTAGTTGCTTTGCCATTATTCTAGCTAACCAAGAGGCACTTTTTGAGGTGGAAAAGAATGAAGAGGGGGGCAAGAAGGATGACTTATCCTTGCTGCCCGTGGAGGTCCAAGAGGTCTTGAGAGACCATTGGGGGGTCCTAGAGGTGCCAAACACCTTGCCACCTTCTAGGCCCTTTGATCACCGACTTGCACTAGTAGATGAGAGCAAACCGGTTAATGTTCCACCATACCGGTATGCTCACTTTCAAAAAGAAGAGATTGAGAGGCAAGTGGAAGACATGTTGAAAGAAGGCTTGATAAGGCCTAGCACTAGTCCTTTTTCTTCACCGGTCTTGTTGGTGAGAAAGAAGGATGGCACATGGAGATTTTGTACGGATTATAGAGCTTTGAATGAAGCTACCATCAAGGATAGGTTTTCCATACCTACCGTTGATGAAATGTTGGATGAGTTACATGGGGCTAGTGTGTTCTCAAAGCTTGATTTGAGAGCGGGGTACCACCAAATCCGAATGAGGGAAGAAGATGTGCACAAGACGGCTTTTAGAACCCACAATGGCCACTTTGAGTATCTTGTCATGCCGTTTGGGTTGTGTAATGCTCCATCAACTTTCCAAGCCGCCATGAATTCTATTTTCAAGCTATTGTTAAGGAAGTTTGTGCTAGTGTTCTTTGATGACATCCTTGTTTACTCCAAATCCGTGGAAGAGCACAAACTACATTTGAAAGTTGTGATGAAGATTCTTGAAGAGCACCACTTTTTCATTAAAGCATCTAAATGTGCTTTCATGGAAAAGGAACTTGAGTATTTGGGACACTTCATTTCAGGAGATGGAGTGAAAGTGGACAAAAGGAAGATTGAAGCTATGGTGGATTGGCCATTGCCCATGGATGTTTCGGCCTTAAGGGGTTTCTTGGGCTTGACCGGTTACTATAGGAGGTTTGTCAAGCACTATGGGTTGATTGCTAAGCCACTTACTTCTTTGCTAAAGAAGGACAATTTTGAATGGACACAAGAAGCTAGAGATGCCTTTGAGAATTTGAAGAGGGCCATGACTACTACACCCGTTCTTGCTTTGCCCAACTTTGAGAAGCCTTTTGAGGTTTACACCGATGCAAGTGGGGATGGAATAGGGGCTGTTTTGGTCCAAGAGAGAAGACCATTGGCCTTTATTTCCAAAGCTTTGGGGCCAATGAAGAAGGCATGGAGTACTTATGCAAGAGAGATGCTTGCGGTTGTGCATGCCATGAAGGTGTGGAGACCTTATTTGTTGGGAAGAAAGTTCACCATTGTCACGGATCAACAAGCATTGAGGCACCTTTTGCAACAAAAGATTGTGACCCCGGAACAACAAAATTTTCTTGTGAAACTTTTGGGATTTGAGTATGACATTGTGTATCAACCCGGGAAAGAGAACAAAGTGGCCGATGCACTTAGTAGAAGAGATGGAAGTTCTTTGCTTTGGGAAGTGCATGATGAAGATGATGCTAGCTTGATGGCCTTGAGTGGGGCCGGGTGGAGGATATGGGACAAGATCCGAGAAGCCACAAAGATAGATGCAAGAGCAATTGAGATCATGGAGCTTTTAGAAGCTCAAAAGAGTGGAGTAGTCGGGTTCAAGGTGAAAGATGGCCTAATCTACTACAAGGAATATGTTTTGTTCCTAATGTGCCTAACTTGAGGAAAGAAATACTTGACCACTTCCATTATAGCAAAGAGGGAGAACACTCGGGGTGGTTGAGAACTTATATAAGGGTGAAGCATTTCTTCTATTGGGAAGGAATAAAGAAGGCCGTGAAGAAGCTTGTAGCCGAGTGTGATACATGCCAAAAAATCAAATATGACACAAGACTTCCATCCGGGCTCTTGCAACCTCTTCCTATTCCTAATTTGATTTGGGAAGACCTAAGCATGGATTTTGTGGAGGGGCTTCCTATGAGTGGTGGTTTTGAGGTGATACTTGTGGTGGTGGATAGATTGAGCAAGTATAGTCATTTCATTCCACTTGTTCATCCATTCACAACCAAGAGTGTGGCTAAGGCATTTATTGATAATATTGTGAAGCTTCATGGGTTTCCCAAGAGCATAGTCACGGATAGAGATAGAGTATTCATGAGCTCTTTTTGGAAGGAGATGTTTAAGCTCCAAGGGAGTAAGTTGAAGGCTAGTTCATCCTATCACCCCCAAACCGATGGGCAAACGGAAGTGGTTAATAAAACACTTGAGCAATACTTGAGGTGCTTTTACCATGAAGAGCAAAAGAAGTGGGGTGACTATTTGACTTGGGCTGAGTATTGGTATAACACTACTTTCCATGTTTCCATACAAAGAAGCCCGTTTGAAGTTGTTTATGGAAGTGCTCCACCGACATTGGTGAACTATGAGAGGGGCACGGCCAAAAACAATGAAGTGGAGGAGGAGTTGGTCACTAGGGATCAAATCCTAGTGAAGGTAAAAAGAGAGCTTGCTAAAGCTCAACAAAGAATGAAAAGATACTATGATGAGGGTAGAAGATTAGTTACCTTTGAGGTGGGAGACTATGTGTACCTAAAGCTACAACCTTTTGGCCAAATGACATTGAGAAAGAAGCTTAATTTGAAATTGGCCAAGAAATACTATGGGCCTTTCAAAGTACTTGAGAGGATAGGTGAAGTGGCATACAAGTTGGAACTTCCTCCAAGGTCCAAGCTACATCCGATGTTCCATGTAACCGTACTCAAGAAGAGGATTGGTGATCCCAGTCTTATTGTGGAAGAGCTACCCAAATTTGATGAGGAAGGACGTATGCGCTTACAACCAAAAGAGGCCCTTAATTTTAGGGTGGTTCCAAGGGGGAGAAAAAGACAAGAAGTGTGGCAAGTTTTGATTAGGTGGGGTAAGGCACCTAAAGAAGATGCTACTTTGGAGGATTATGATGATATAAGGGAGACATTTCCCCAATTTATCCTTGAGGGCAAGGATAGTCTTAAAGAGAGGGCGATTGTTAAAACCCCATGTAAGACGGCCTCTAGAACCACGGCACATGTCCAAGCCATGTCTGGGACATGCCCCTTGATCATAACACGAGCATGCCTTGGCCCGTGTCTTGTCACACACGGGGCGCCCAGCATGCTCATGGACCGGCCACATGCATGCATTGGCCCGTGCCTTGACACGCACGGGGCGCCCAGCATGCACGCCATGCGCACGCACATGCGCGCGGCACGCCTCGGACACAGCGAGGTTAGTGGCCATGCGCAGCACAGCGCGCGGCCAGGCATGCACACGCCCATGAGCATGCCCACGCACCGCGTGGCAAGGCGCACGCATGCAGGCGTGGCCCTGCGCATGCATGCGGGCCGCATGGCCCAGCAGCCGCATGCAGGCCACACGGCCCAGCGCACACCCACAGGCCGCATGGCCCTGCGCACGCATGCCATCCGCGTGGCCCTGCGCCCCCATCCTGGCCGCATGGCCATGCGCCCAGCCACGTACATGCCCACCAGGCGCACGCCCAGCCAGCGCACGCCCATGCAGCACATGCAGCCGACCATGCCCCCAGCCGCATGGCCCTCCTGCCGCACGCCAGCGAGGTTAGTGGCATGCCATCCAGCGCGCGGGCCCAACCCGTGCCATGCAAATCAGGCCAGTGGCATGCCCACCAGGCATGCCATCCAGCGCATGGCTCCAGCCCGTGCCATGCAGAGCAGGTCAGTGGCATGCCCACCAGCGCATGGCTCCAGCCCATGCCTTGCAGCCAGCTCACATGGCTAGCCACCAGCAGGCCGAACATGGCTCCATGCCATGCCCACCAGCCGGCCCATGCATGGCACCATGCCATGCACCACAGCTAGCCATGCCGAGCCACCTAGCCATGGACCAGACCGTGGACCACCATGCACCCACCTAGCTTACCCTTGGCTCATGCATGCCACGGCCATGTGGCCCATGCCACTATCTTATTTATGTTATTTATTTTATTTATTTATTTCTTTTATTGCAAAGGGACCTATTGGGGGTTTCCAAGTTGTAACCTTATAAATAGGACCCTTAGTCATTTCTTTCACATCTTTTGGCAAATTGAGTGAGTGGGGGCATTGTTGAGAGATCATTTCGGTGCTAGACACTTTGGTTCTTTTGGGTTCAATTCATTGAATCCCAAATAGAGGATTACTCCATGCAATTCATTGAATTTGAGTAATCCATTTATCTTGTTTATCAACTTGGTGCAATTCATTGAATCCAAATTGATTATCTTTATTTTGTTCTTTTATCAATATATGAGGTATATTTCAATCTTGGTGCACATTGTGAATCATTGTTGAATTGTTCATTGCTTAGCCGAGTGCATCATTGTTCTTGGTGTTCATATTGTGTTCTTGTGTTCATCACAAGTTCGGCCCTTCCAATCTATCCCATACACATTTTCGGCCACCCACCTTGTTTGTCAACTTTCCATAAGTGAACCACATCCTTCCACCTAGCCCTAGCCGAATATACTTGCCTTATCCATCATAGTGCAATTCGGCCAACTCCTTCCTTATTGGAGTGTCTTGGCCGATTCTCACACTTGCCATAATAGGGTTTCCACACTTGGAAACCCTAGTTGACTCCTTCAACACCCTTGGCCGGCCACTCCCTTATCCACAACCAAATCCCTTGTTTTTAGGAAACTTCCTAAAACCCTCCAAACCCTATTCGGCCAAGCTAGTGCCGCCCACTCCTAAACCCTAAGCCATCTTCCATCCTTAACCCTAGCCGCCTCATCCAACCCTAACCCTAATCACCTAGGTGGGGCCACACATGCATCTAACCTTTGCCGTGCACCCCATGCAAGCCTAGCCATCCCAAACACTTAGCCATTTTCCATCTTCCATCCACCCAATACTAGCCTAAACACCTAACCTCACTTTGGCCAAATTGCCACCCTAGCCATCATTGATCGTGAACCAAGCAAGAGAAGAACTAGAATTCGGTCAACCAAAGGAGATCATAGCCGAGGAGGACATAGTGTTTAGGGACTTGACCGGGGTCCCTAATAGGTTGTCCATGGTGGTGGGGATGGTGGTTACGATGGCAAAAAGAGTGGCCGAGCACTGGTAAGAGAGAGAGAGAGAGACGGTGATGAGCGAGAGAGAGAGTGGGAGAGAGTGAGAGATGCTCAAGAGAGAAAAATAGAGAGGGACAAAACTATGAGGCAGCAAGGTTGAGGTGGCATGAGTAATAGATAATCACAGAAATCATGCATGTCAATCTCTCTTGATTCAGTCAAGCTCTTCTCCTGGCGTTAATTATGTTTCCTTCCTGAATTCAAGCTAATGTAATATTCTGTATAGTAAGCAACTTAATTGCTCTTTCCATTTACGTAGACAATTAGCTGTGTATAAATAGGCTCTCTCTCTGTAATATCAAAGTAAGTTTTTCAATACAATACAACACCAACGTGTTTCTATTATCTTATATGGTATCAAGAGCTTTTTTTTTCTCTAATCGAGTTGATCCTCTGTCTCTTCCGCTATGACTCAGACACCTCCCTCTATCACCAACTCTAGCAGTTTTATTCCTTCTTCCGAACCCAACATTATCTCAATCAATGCCAACGCTCAGCTTCCATACAAGCTGAACTCCTCCAATTTCCTTCCATGGCGTGCTCAACTTGACAGTCTTGTCATTGGGTATGATCTTCAGGGTTTCATCAATGGTTCCCATCCATGTCCTATGCTCGGGGGTAACCCAACTGCTGAGGCCATTGCTACCCGCAGTCACTGGATTTGTCAAGATAAACTTCTTCTCAATGGCATTTTTGCTTTAGTTTCTGAAAGCATCATGCCTTTAATTGCTATATCAAGCACTTCAAGAGAAGCTTGGCTCAAACTAACCCGTCTCTATGCAAATCATTCTCAAACGAGGGTCATGCAACTCAAGGACACACTCACTACTTTGTAGGGCTGTACATGAAATCGAAAAACCGACCGGGACCGACCGAAACCGGCCGCCGGAGCTCAGAACCGGCCGAAACCGATAGTGAACCGGTCGGCCTGCGGTGAAAATATAACAAAACCGACTTCGGCCGGTTCGGTCCCGGTTTGAACCAAGGAAAAACCGATGAACCGGCCGACTAAAAAAACTGTTTTTTAAAATATATTTTGTATTCAAAACGACGCCGTTCTACTTAAGTTTAAGTAGAACGGTGTCGTTTTAAGCCGTTAGTTGTGTTTAAAACACAACTAAAACGACGCCGCTTGTATTAAACCAAACGGCGTCGTTTAATTTATAACATATGAAGAAAAAAAATTAAGTAGAACGACGCCGTTTAACCAAACGGCGTCGTTTCGAAATAACTTCATCTCCTTCACGAGCCTACTTCCTCGCGTTGACGCCTTCCCAGTTCTCATCCCCTCTCTCTCTCTCCTCTGCAACACTCTCTCTCTCTACTCTCTCAGACGAACGTCGGTCCGAGAACCGACCATGAACCGCCAGAGAAATGAGGCAACGGTTTCGGCCGGTGTTTCTCCTCCCCGTCGACCGGTTTCGGCTCGTTTTCTCTCCCAAAAAGTAAGCTTCGGTCGGTGCCGGTTTTATCCAAAAACCAAACCGAAGGTGTCGGTTTTCACCCCTACTACTTTGAGTCGTGGCTCCAAGAGTGTTACAAATTATCTCCAGCAAGTCAAATCAACTGCCGATGAATTGGCACTTGTTGATTCACCCCTCACTAATGATGATCTCACTCTTTATATTCTCAATGGCTTGGGATCTGAATTTCGTGATATTGCAGGCTCCATTCGCACTTGTGAAAATCCTCTAACATTTGAGGAGCTCCATGACTTGCTTGTCAGTCATGAAGCCTATCTTCATCGCCTTGAGATATTGCAGCAGACCACCATTGCTACTGCTAATTATCATCAAAAGAAGGCTCCTGTGGCCTCTTCTCATCGAGGCAAATCTCATAGAACCAACAATAACTCACGGCCTCATCAACGGTCTTCCCAATCACAGAATACAAACCAATCCTCCAATAGATCGAATGTGGTTTGTCAATTCTATTCAACACTTGGACACACAGCTCATCAATGCAGAAAATTCTAGACTCCACCCTCTCCAACTGCTAATTGTGTTGCCATTGGTTCTACTGTAGAAAAACCTGGGTGGTTGACTCTGGTGCTTCACACCACATCACCTCTGACATGTCCAAGCTTTCCATCCACTCCGAATATGATGGAACTGATGAGGTTATAATAGGTGATGGATCAGGTTTGAAAATTTCTCATGTTGGCACTGTCAAATTTCAGTTACCCACTCGTAGTGTGGTTCTAACCAATACTTTGTGTGTTCCTGAAATTCATAAAAACTTGATCTCTGTTCATGAATTCACCAAGACAAATAATCTTGTACTTGAGTTTCACCCTTATCACTTCTTTGTGAAGGATCCGAGGTCGGGGGCGACATTAATGCAAGGACCCTGTGACAAAGGCATCTACACGCTGCCAACAATATCCTGCAATGTTGACCATCCAAAGGCAGCTTTTACCATTGAATGTGTCTCTTATGCACTTTGGCATAACCGTTTGGGCCATCCATCTCAGCAACTTGTTCATCATTTAATAAAAGTCTTTCAATTACCAGCCAATAAGCGCATTTCCACTTCTTTATGTTCTTCACGTTCAATTAATAAAAGTCAGAAGCTTCCTTTTCACACTTCCAGCATTTCGAGTTCATCACCTCTTGAGTATCTATTTACTGATGTTTGGGGTCCTGCTCCCCACCTTTCTCTTGAGGGTTATCATTACTATGTCTTATTTGTGGATCACTATACAAAATATTGTTGGTACTTCCCCTTGAAATTAAAATCTGATGTCTCAAACATTTTTTCACAACTCAAGGCTATACTTGAAAAACAGTTTTCCTTGCCCATCAAACACCTCTATTCCAACATTGGAGGTGAGTTTGTTGCTCTTAAAGGCTATCTTAGTCACCATGGTATTAGTCATCTCACAACAGCTCCACACACTCCTGAACAAAATGGAGTGGTTGAACACCGTCACCGGCATATTGTGAAAATTGGTATGACTTTACTCCATCATGCACAGCTTCCACCCTCCTACTGGAATTTGGCATTTTAGGCTGCTGTTTACTTGATAAACAGAATGCCCACGCCTTTACATTCCCTTAAATCTCCTTTCGAAATTTTATTTCAGTCCTCTCCTAACTATCTCAAACTTCGGAGTTTTGGATGTCAATGTTTTCCTTGGCTCAAACCTTATTCTCAAAATAAACTGGACCCAAAGTCCCGCCCATGTATTTTTGTTGGTTACTCTACCTCACAAAGTGCATACAAGTGTCTTGATCCAACCACCAATCGGATCTATCTTTCCCGTCATGTTCGCTTTGATGAATCTGTTTTTCCTCATACTCAGCAAACACCACTCTCCTCACCATCTCAGGATAGCCTCACCTCTTCTCCACTCTTAACACCTACTCCTCCTGTACCACCTCTGTCCCAGTCACCCTTCAATGGTTCAACTGCCTCGGGTTCATTGTTGGATACTGCTGGCCACCAGTTGTAGTCACAGCCTTGCACTAGTGTTTCTCCTGCAGCATCTTCTTCTGGTAGAACACTTCCCACAATGGGTCCTTCACTTTCAGCTGCTGAACAGGTTGTTGCCACCATGCCTCCCCAGCCAACTCGCATGGTCACTCAATCCATGCACAATATCTACAAACCAAAACGGCTCTTCTTGCTACGAAGCACCCAATCCCTCCCACATTGGAACCCACTGGTATTCATCAAGCTCTCAAAGATCCTCATTGGCACCATGCCATGAGTGAGGAGTTTACAGCCCTTGTTTGCCATGGAACCTGGAAGTTGGTTCCTGCCACATCAAAGCAAAATTTAGTTTGCTCAAAATGGGTGTTTCGAGTTAAACGTAAACCTGATGGATCCATTAATCGCTACAAAGCACGCTTAGTTGCCAAGGGGTTTCATCAACGTCCTGGACTTGATTTCATTGAAACCTTCTCCCCCATTGTGAAGCCTGCCACAATCCGAGTTATTTTATCCCTTGCCGTGATGAAAGGCTGGTCCCTTCGGCAACTTGACGTAAATAATATGTTCTTCATGGGACACTAACTGAGAATGTTTTCATGGCGCAACCAGCTGGTTTTTATTGATGCCTCCTATCCTCACCATGTCTGCCACCTTCAAAAGTCCATCTACGGACTAAAACAGGCGCTGAGGGCCTGGTATCGTGCACTGCATGCTTGCCTCTATGGCATTGGCTTTGTGAAATCTACTTCAGATCATTCTCTATTTATCTATTAGCATCACAACATTGTGGCATACTTTCTTGTTTATGTTGACGTTCTAATTCTCACAGGCAGTGACCCTGCATTCATCTCTGGCATTATCAAACAGCTTGGTGCACAATTCTCTCTGAAAGACCTCAGGCCTCTTCACTTCTTCTTGGGGATTGAGGTGATCTCTACCTTAGATGGTTTATTCCTTTCCCAGCACAAATATATGCGAGATCTTCTGTATAAAATTGGAATGGATGGTGCCAAAGATGTCACCACTTCTCTTGCTACTTCCAGTCGACTACAGCTGAATGATGGTTCCAGTCCCGCCATGAGCACTACTTACCGAAGCATTATTGCTGCACTTCAGTACCTAGCTCTCACTCGACCTGATATTGCCTTCCCTGTTAACAAATTGGCTCAGTTCATGCACTCTCCATCTGAAATTCACTGAACTGCTGTCAAGAGATTCCTACGATATCTCAAGCATTCGATCTATCATGGTATACAACTTCGTCGCTCTGCTGCTCCTCAACTCCTTGCCTACTTTGATGCTGATTGGGCAGGGAGCATTGATGATAGAAGATCTACCTCAGCATATATAATCTTCCTTGGTGCTAATCCTAGAAAACAACGAGCCGTGGCCCGCTCCTCCACTAAAGCCAAATACAGGGCACTTGCAAGTGCTGCCTCCGAAATTGCTTGGCTTCAATCACTCTTCTGTGAACTTGGTATCACCATGAAGTCCCCACCAAAACTTCTCTATGACAACATTGGTGCAACACAGTTAAGTCTCAACCCCGTGCTTCACTCTCGGATGAAACATATTGCCATTGACTTACATTTCGTTCGGGATTATGTCAGCAAAGGAATTCTTCAAGTTGCTCATGTTTCTACCCATGATCAGCTTGCTGATTTAATGACCAAGGCCTTATCACGTCCGCATTTTCAACTTCTACGGTCCAAGATTGGTGTCATTGATGGGAGCACCATCTTGAGGGGGCGTAATAGATAATCACAGAAATCATGCATGTCAATCTTTCTTGATTCAGTCAAGCTCTTCTCCTGGCGTTAATTATGTTTCCTTCCTGAATTCAAACTAATGTAATATTCTGTATAGCAAGCAACTTAATTGCCCTTTTCCATTTATGTAGACAATTAGCAGTGTATAAATAGGCTCTCTCTCTGTAATATCAAAGTAAGTTTTTCAATACAATACAACACCAACGTGTTTCTATTATCTTATAGTGAGGCAGAAGGAGCTCTTGGTGGAGGACGGTTGCAACGGCTCAAGGTGGGAGCAGTGGCTATTTGTCGTGTTTGGAGGAGCAATAGCTTGCTCTGTTTTGGGTGCAGGAAAACAGGGGAGTTTGTGGGTGGTGCTTCCGAGGTGTGGAGGTGGCTGCAAGTGTCGATCAGTTTCGAGTGTCTAAAACAGAGGAGTATCGTGGCATGCAATGGAGACTACGGAGACGTTGGGCGACGGCTTCGTGTGGTAGGACATGGTGGTGAGGTTCGAACTAAGGTTCACTATGGAGGGTGGATGCTCAATGACTCGTTCGAGAATGAGTAGCCCAAAGGCTATCCCAAGTGCAGGAGCGTGTCGCGTAGTAATTAGGAATAAATTCCTAGATCGTCTCCACAGGGAAAGTGCTTAAAAATCAAACTCGTGTAAAATGGTGGAAATAGTTATAATGAGAGAATAAAAATAAAAATGATGATATGTGCAATGAATGTGAGAATACAATGGAAATAGAAATTTACTAGTCATGGACTAGATTCATGGTTGTTGGTTTTGAGTGGATGATGAAAAGTAAAAGAAATTAAAATACAAGACAGTAACTTAAAATTGCTGGAAATTAAAAGTGCAGAGAAATTAAATGGCGGTAACTTAAATTGCAAGAAATTAAAAGTGCGAGAAAATTAAATGACATAAATTTAACAGGAAATTAAAGGTGCGAGGAAATTAAATAAAAACAAAAAATTGTACGGAATAAACTCGATATTTGGAAATGGAGACTATGTTCTCCAACCCAAAAATCTGAACTTCCAATTAAAGTAAACTCTCAAAAATAAAATGGACTCTCAACATTTATCAAAAAAGACTGAAAATTTACTCACTAAACAAACTCAAAACTGAAAATAAAGACTTATAAAAATTCACTCACTATTTGTTTTTCTGAATTTTAACTTTAAATTCACACTAAAAATATTCTAACATCTGACAACTCACTGACACTCTAACTCTCTAACATCTGCTGGCTCCTCACTTCGTCGACGTACAAGCTTTATATAGGCATAAAAAAAAGGATCACTGCATTAGCTTAGCCCGTGACCTCATCCCCACTAACAAAAATATTATGTTTGTCGCTGGTTTGTCTATTCTTCACATGCAGTGCATTTCTTTCTTTTCTTTTTGCTGCACCTAACCGCACCAAACATCACATGCACCGAACTTATTTTCTTTTCTTTCTTTTTTTGCTTTCTTTTGCACCGAACTGATTTTCTTTTCTATTTTTCTCTGCTTTCCATTTCCTGCTGCTGTTCCCGTAAATGCTCTCTGCACATACATGTTTTGTTTTCTTTCACTGCTACACGCACCGAATGGTTCTACTTGTTTCTTTTTTTTTTTTTATTTCTCTTTACAGCCGAAACTGCACTGCACCGAGTGTTTGAAACTGCATTGCACCGAGTTCCTTTCTATCTTTTTTTCTCTTCTTCTCTTAACCACGTGAGAGCATGCTTCCGGTGTGAGTTTCTTTTTATTTTTTTCTTCCTGCAAGTGTTCAAGCTGCTGCGTGACCCGTGAGCGAGCCGAGTCAACTGCAACCGAGACGTAGAGAGAGCAGCCGAGGTGCCTTCGGTCGTTCTCGGCAGTGTGCACAGGAGAAGGTTTCGGTCGTGGCGGAGCCTTGGTCTCCAGCATTTTCTGGCGGTCATCGGAGATGCAGGGTGGCCTGCAAGAGTGCAGCGAGTCCGTCCGTGCTTTGGTAATGGAGGTTGATGTTGCCGGTGCATGCAGTAGTGTTTCGTGGAGTTGGACGTGTATTTGGCCATGCATGGTGGTGGAAAACTGATCGTCGGCGTCCTCTGGAGCTGCTGGTGACCGACGGAAGAGCTTCTGTGCACGATGGCACTGTAGCTCGAAGCGCAGTGCGAGAGGTAGACAACGAACCGAACGACGTGCCGTTCGTGTCGAAACGGCATGTCATCGACTGCAAACGGCAGGCAATTCTCTCGTGTAAAACGACATGTCGTTTAGTCAGCGCAGGAAATAAAAAAAATAATAATAATAAATAAATAAATAAAAATAAAAATAAAATAAAATAAAATAAAATAAAAATTAGACAAGCAAAATTAAATAATGATCACATAAAATAAAAATAAAACTAGACAAATAAAATAAAATAAGATAAAGAAACTAAAATAAATAAAACTAAACAAGAGATAAAAAAATCAAACATTAAAAGTATGTTGTGCATGTGAAGAACTTATTGCCTAAATAAATCACAAGTTATAAAATCAAGCATAAACTATGCTTTTAATCAATTT
>QEOT01124259.1:0-25032 GCA_003123785.1 Pterocarya stenoptera | reverse complement strand
TGACCAGTCTTTCCTATTAGGTTTGACTGTTTTCTCCAAAATGATTTTTATTTCTCTGTTTGCCAATTCAGCTTGCCCATTTGTTTGGGGGTGATAAGGGGTAGAAACTCGGTGTGTGATACCATATTTTTTCATGAGTGTAGAAAATGGTTTGTTGCAAAAATGAGAACCACCATCACTAATGATAACTTTGGTCATGCCAAAGCGAGCAAACAAAGATTGTAAAAATTTTAGGACAACACGACGATCATTTGTTTTGCAAGAGACGGCCTCCACCCATTTTGAAACATAATCCGCAGCCAATAAAATATATGTGTTTCCAAAGGAAACCGGAAAAGGTCCCATGAAGTCTATTCCCCAACAGTCAAAAATTTCTAAAGTGAGAATAGGGGAAAGAGGCATCATGTCTCTTTTGCTAATGGATCCCAATTTTTGACAAGGTTCACAAGCCTTACAAAAACTGTAAGCATCTTTAAACATTGAAGGCTAGTAGAAACCGCTTTGCAAAATTTTAGCAACAGTTTTCTTTGCAGAAAAATGACCACCACATGCACCCATATGACAAAATCTCAAAACAGAAGAAAACTCATCATCAGGAATGCATCTTCGAATTAATTGGTCAGAACAATATTTAAAAAGGTATGGATCATCAAAGTAAAAATGTCTTACCTCTGAAAGGAATCGGCGCTTATCTTGGATGGACCATTCAGAAGGCATTTGCTCAGTCACCAAATAATTGACTATGTCAGCAAACCAGGGAGCTTTGTGAACTACAAATAGTTGCTCATCCGGAAAACTATCATCAAGAGGAGGGGTGACTTTTGAAGGGAAGGATGGTGGCATTCTAGAGAGATGGTCAGCCACCACATTTTCGACTCCTTTCTTGTCTTTAATGGTGATGTTGAACTCTTGAAATAGTAAAATCCAGCGGATCAAGCGTGGTTTTGCATCTTTCTTAGCCAACAAATACTTAAGAGCAGAGTGGTCAATGAAGATAGTAACAGGGGAACCAAGAATGTAAGCCCGAAATTTATCAAGTGCAAAAACTACTGCAAGCAATTCTTTTTCAGTAGTGGTATAATTTTTCTGGGCATCATTCAAAGTCCTGCTGGCATAATAAATCACAGAAGGCATGTTTTTCACACGCTGACCCAAAACAGCTCCTAAGGCATAGTCACTTGCATCAGCCATGATTTCAAAGGGAAGGTCCCATTGTGGGGGTCGCATAATAGGAGCAGTGGTGAGCGATTCCTTAAGGGTATCAAAAGCTTTTTGGCACTCATCAGACCAAACAAATTCAATGTCATTTTGTAAAAGAGTGCACAAAGGTTTTGCAATAGAACTGAACCCCTGAATAAATCGCCTATAAAAACCAGCATGGCCAAGAAAAGAACGAATATCTTTAACTGTCCTTGGGATAGGAAGTTTAGATATTAATTCAGTTTTTGCCTTATCGACCTTTATGCCTTCAGAAGAAACAATATGACCTAAAACAATGCCATGAGTAACCATAAATTGACATTTCTCCCAATTAAGCAAAAGATTTTTTTCTTCACATCTCTGAAGAACACAAGCAAGATTATGTAGACAATTCTCAAAAGATTTTCCAAAAACAGAGAAATCGTCCATGAATACTTCACAAATATCCTCAATCATGTCAGAAAAAATACTCATCATACACCTTTGAAAAGTGGCTGGAGCATTACACAAACCAAAAGGCATTCTGGTAAACGCAAAGGTACCAAAAGGACAGGTGAAGGTGGTCTTCTCCTGGTCCTCAGGTGCTACAGCAATTTGATAATAACCAGAGAATCCATCCAAGAAACAGTAAAATGCATTACCAGCCACACGTTCTAAAATTTGATCCAAAAAAGGTAGAGGAAAATGATCTTTCCTAGTGGCTGAATTAAGTTTTCTATAGTCAATGCACATCCTCCAGCCAGTGACCATTCTAGTTGGAATCAATTCATTTTTCTCATTTTTGACAACAGTTAAACCAGATTTTTTTGGAACCACTTGAGTTGGACTTACCCACTTACTGTCTGAGATGGGGTAAATGATACCCACTGCGAGCAGCTTGAGTACTTCCTTTTTGACAACATCCTTCATGGTAGGATTGAGCCTACGTTGAGCATCACGAACTGGTCTAGCATCATCTTCAAGATGGATTCTATGAGTACAAATAGCAGCATCAATACCTTTGATGTCGGCTATTGTCCAACCAATTGCGCCTCGATGCTTTCTTAAGACTTCAATCAACTGGGCTTCTTCCTTCTGATTTAACTTTGAGGAAATCACTACAGGGAAGGTGCCTTCTTCAGGCCCAAGAAAAACATACTTTAAATCTTGAGGAAGCGGTTTTAGTTGCAACTGGGGAATTTCTTCCTCTGAAGATTTAAGTATGCTTGGTGGCTGTAGAGTTTCAAATTGAGGCTTCCATTTTGCGCCAGCAAATTGTACTTCAAGTGGTAAGGGAGAATCGGCAAAATAGCCCAAAAACTCAAGGATGTTTTCATCAATATGATCAGCTTTTTCATCAAGTAAAAATTCAGGTGTCTGAAAAATGGAATCATCATCAGAGAAGGGAAAAGTTGAGCAAATCAATTCTGTTGGTGTCAATCCCTCTACAGCATTCAAATCACTTGTGTCGTCAAAATGTGCTGGCATCTTGCAGGCATTGAAGACGTTCAACTCAAGTGCCATGTTCCCAAAAGTAAGCTTCAGAACTCCACTTCTGCAATTAATCAGAGCATTTGACGTAGCTAGAAATGGTCTCCCAAGGATGACAGGAGCTTGGTAAATAGTGGATGCCGGCTGTTGCATATCAAGAACTACAAAATCCACTGGGTAGTAGAATTTATCCACCTGGACTAGCACATCCTCCACAATACCCCTCGGCACCTTGATTGATCTATCAGCCAACTGTAGCATGATAGAGGTCTTTTTCAGCTCTCCCAGTCCCAGCTGTTCATAGACTGAGAATGGCAACAGGTTCACACTACTCCCCAAATCAAGTAGAGCTCTCCCAATGCGTGACTCACCGATCATAATGGAAATGTTGGGAGAGCCTGGATCGCCATACTTTTGAGGAGTTTCGTTCAGTATTAATGCACTGACTTGCTCTGTTAGGAAGGCTTTCTTTTTAACATTCAGTTTCCTCTTCACCGTGCATAAGTCTTTCAAAAATTTTGCATATGAAGGAATCTGTTGTATGGCTTCCAAGAGTGGAATATTAATCTTCACTTGTTTGAAGATTTCATGGATCTCAGAGTGGTATTTATTTTTTTGGCTAGCTGATAGTCTTTGAGGATAGGGAACCACAGGTTGGTACCCTTTACTTGATTCAGCCTTTGCAATTATTGGCTCCTTCAACTCCGGTCTCACCACCTCTGGTTCTTTTTCAACTTCTTCAGGCTCCGTTACATCTTCAGGTGTAGGAGCAGCTTCTGGTTTATCCATAGTCATCTCCGGTTGAGGCACTTCCTTTCCACTTCTCAAAGTAAGAACGGCCTTTGTTGTCTCAATAACATCTCCTGAGACATTATGTACCTGTTGCGGTTGTTGCCGGTACACTTGAGGATTGGGTTGAGGTTGTGCTGGAAACTTCCCCTTCTCCAGAGTGTTCAGTGTTATGTTCATCTTATTTATGGTGCCCCGCAATTCATTTATGGCCTGAGTGTTTTGATTGTTTGTGGTGGCCTGGATCTGCATGAATTGCTGAAGTGTATTGGCCATCTGTGCCATACTGTCATCTAGAGATTTTTTTGCAGGTGGTTGTGGCTGAGAACTTTGGGCAGCTACATGAGGCTGAAATCCTGGAGGTGCTACAAAAGGATAGCTCTGAGGAGTCTGATATGGTTGTTGTTGGGGCTGAGGAGAAATCTGATGAAATGACTGTTGGGGATAAGGAACAGCCTGATGAAATGGTTGGTGAGAAGATGGGGGGGATCGGCCAGGCTGATCATTTCTCCATGAGAAATTTGGATGATTCTTCCACCCAGGATTATATGTATTTGAAAAATGTTGATTTTGTGCTCTGTTGACCCAGTTAGCTGATTGCATCTGTTCTGGTTCATTCTCCTGAATTACGGGCATGATTGGGCAGTCTTGAGTCTTGTGGTTTGAATCAGGGCACAAAGAGCACGCTTCTACAGCTCTTACGGCCTTCACTTTTTCTGTCTCCATGACGTCCAATCTTCTGGTTAATGCAGCTATTCGGGCTTGAACATCAGTATCCTCCTTTATCTCATATTTGCCTCCACCAGTAATGGTTCTTAGTGGTTGTGGTGCCAATGAAACTCGATCAGTCCGAGTGTTCCATTGTAGGGCACTCTCAGCAAGATAGTCAAAAAATGATAGTGCTTCGTCAGGTTCTTTGCTAAAGAACTCTCCGTTGCACATGGTTTGGACAAATTGCTTGCATTCTGGAGAGAGACCGGTGTAAAAGTAATTCACCAGTCTCCAGGATTCAAAACCATGATGTGGGCAGATGTTCATCAAATCCTTAAACCTTTCCCAGCTGATATGGAAAGTTTCATCAGGCTTTTGGTTGAATTGACTGATTTTTTCTTGTAATGATTGAGTTCTTTGAAAAGGGAAAAATTTCTTTAAAAATTCACGTTGCATGTCAGACTAGCTGGAAATAGAATTAGGCCTCAAAGAGTTAAACCAAATTTTTGCTTTGTCCTTTAGAGAGAAAGGAAACAATCGAAGCCTAACGTATTCATCAGTATTGGTCCTGTTGATGAACGTGGTGCAAGCCAACTCAAAATCTGTCAGATGTTGGTAGGGACTTTCAGAATCCATCCCGTGGAACTGAGGTATTACTGACATCATGTCATGCTTTATGGAAAAATTAGGTGCATCATTAGGTAACAAAATGCATGAAGGTGTAGTGGTGCGAGTGGGTTGCAAATACTCTTTAAGAGTGCGTGGTGCAGGCGCAGCCATGACTTGTTCGGTTTCAGAGTTGTCGCTTGTAGAGGAGACAAGAAGGGTGTCTGTCTCTAAGCTGTGTAAACTACTATTGGTGCTTGATGCAACTCTACACAATCTATTTGAACTGTCTCTCACCCAATGCATGAAACATCAGTTCAAAATAGAAAAGAGAAGATTCAAACAACTGAGTAGTATGTGAATTTTTTTTTTTTTAATTTTTTTATAAAATAAAATAAAAATCACGAGTTTAAATTTACGACAACTTTCCCCGGCAACGGCGCCAAAAACTTGACTCGTTCGAGAATGAGCAACCCAAAGGCTATCCCAAGTGCAGGAGCGTGTCGCGTAGTAATTAGGAATAAATTCCTAGATCGTCTCCACAGAGAAACTGCTTAAAAATCAAACTCGTGTAAAATGGTGGAAATAGTTATAATGAGAGAATAAAAATAAAAATGATGATATGTGCAATGAATGTGAGAATACAATGGAAATGAAAATTTACTAGTCATGGACTAGATTCATGGTTGTTGGTTTTGAGTGGATGATAAAAAGTAAAAGAAGTTAAAATACAAGACAGTAACTTAAAATTGCTAGAAATTAAAAGTGCAGGAAAATTAAATGGCGGTAACTTAAATTGCAAGAAATTAAAAGTGCGAGAAAATTAAATGACATAAATTTAAATTGCAGGAAATTAAAGGTGCGAGGAAATTAAATGACATAAATTTAAATTGCAGGAAATTAAAAGTGCGAGAAAATTAAATGACAGTAATTCGAAATTAAATAAAAACAAAAAATTGTACGCAATAAACTCGATATTTGGAAATGGAGACTGTGTTCTCCAACCCAAAAATCTGAACTTCCAATTAAAGTAAACTCTCAAAAATAAAATGGACTCTCAACATTTATAAAAAAGGATTGAAAATTTACTCACTAAACAAACTCAAAACTGAAAATAAAGACTTATTAAAATTCACTCACTATTTTTTTTTCTGAATTTTAACTTTAAATTCACACTAAAAATATTCTAACATCTGACAACTCACTGACACTCTAACTCTAGACTCACTGACACTCTAACTCTCTAACATCTGCTGGCTCCTCACTTCGTCGACGTACAAGCTTTATATAGGCATAAAAAAAAGGATCACTGCATTAGCTTAGCCCGTGACCTCATCCCCACTAACAAAAATATTCTGTTTGTCGCTGGTTTGTCTGTTCTTCACATGCAGTGCATTTCTTTCTTTTCTTTTTGCTGCACCTAACCGCACCAAACATCACATGCACCGAACTTATTTTCTTTTCTTTCTTTTTTTGCTTTCTTTTGCACCGAACTGATTTTCTTTTCTATTTTTCTCTGCTTTCCATTTCCTGCTGCTGTTCCCGTAGATGCTCTCTGCACATACATGTTTGGTTTTCTTTCACTGCTGCACGCACCGAATGGTTCTACTTGTTTTTTTTTTTATTTCTCTTTACAGCCGAAACTGCACTGCACCGAGTGTTTGAAACTGCACTGCACCGAGTTCCTTTCTATCTTTTTTTCTCTTCTTCTCTTAATCGCGTGAGAGCATGCTTCCGGTGTGAGTTTCTTTTTATTTTTTTCTTCCTGCAAGTGTTTAAGCTGCTGCGTGACCCGTGAGCGAGCCGAGTCGACTGCAACCGAGACGTAGAGAGAGCAGCCGAGGTGCCTTCGGTCGTTCTCGGCAGTGTGCACAGGAGAAGGTTTCGGTCGTGGCGGAGCCTTGGTCTCCAGCATTTTCTGGCGGTCATCGGAGATGCAGGGTGGCCTGGAAGAGTGCAGCGAGTCCGTCCGTGCTTTGGTAATGGAGGTTGGTGTTGCCGGTGCATGCGGTAGTGTTTTGTGGAGTTGGACGTGTATTTGGCCATGCATGGTGGTGGAAAACTGATCGTCGGCGTCGTCTGGAGCTGCTGGTGGCCGACGGAAGAGCTGCTGTGCACGACGGCACTGTAGCTCGAAGCGCAGTGCGAGAGGTAGACGACGAACCGAACGACGTGCCGTTCGTGTCGAAACGGCATGTCATCGGCTGCAAACGGCAGGCAATTCTCTCGTGCAAAACGACATGTCGTTTTGATCTGCTGACTAAACGAAGTCAGCGCAGAAAATAAAAAATAATAATAATAAAAAATAAATAAATAAATAAAAATAAAATAAAATAAAAATTAGACAAGCAAAATTAAATAATGATCACATAAAATAAAAATAAAACTAGACAAATAAAATAAAATAAAATAAGATAAAGAAACTAAAATAAATAAAACTAAACAAGAGATAAAAAAATCAAACATTAAAAGTATGTTGTGCATGTGAAGAACTTATTGCCCAAATAAATCACAAGTTATAAAATCAAGCATAAACTATGCTTTTAATCAATTTAATTCACAACTTGGATTTATGCCTCTTAATCAATTTTTTCATCTAAAACCAATGATAAAATAATAAAACAATTGAAAATATATTGGTTTTAAATGTGTAAAATATGCAATAATGCAGCTCAATCACTCAATGAAGTATGGGATGGTTGAGGGCGTGAGGAGAGGGCAGCGGCAAAGAAACTAGGGTTGAGGATGCTTAACATATATATAAGCTATAAGTAGAATACAGATAAAACTTAAAGGAAGATGGAAAGGAGAACGTGCATGAAAATGGAAAAAATGGCGTGAACCCGCGCAACATGGGTTCTGGAAATGCTTCCATGGGCCTGGGCTCCTTAGAAGGGAGTTGGGCTAGGAACCGATTGGGCTAGGAACCGATTGGGCTGGGCCCAAAAGAAAAAAAATAAAAATCCACTCAAATAAGCCCAGTCTGAAAAATAGAAGAGTCCAATGGGAAAAAAAAGGCACAATAAAAATAAATAAGAGTCAAATAAAAACACTACAACTCAATATTAATAAAATAAAAATAATTAAAGTCCAACAATAAAATAATTTAAAGCAATGAGTAATTTAAATGCAAACAATAATTAATATCAAGAAAGCACATCAAAATAAATTTCAAAACTTAAAAAAAAAGTCAAAAATTAACCAAATGATAAACACAATAAATTAAAACAAGAGAACCAATACTGAAATTAAAAAACATAATCCTTCAATTAAAAAAAATACACTGAAACACGGGGTATCACACCTACATCACACACCTGTTGAGAGAAAAAATAACAACAGGTGTGGTGTAGAACTACTTGTGTTTTGATGTTGAACTGAGTTGAGTTGAGTTTAAATGATAAAATATTGTTGAAATATTATTTTTTAATATTATTATTATTTTCATATTTGAAAAAATTGAATTGTTTATTATATTTTGTGTTGAAATTTGAAAAAATTATAATGATGAGTTGAGAGTTGAGTTTGGTTAAGGGTGAGTTTGGATGTTGAAGTGAGTTGAGTTGAGTTGAGTTGAGATAATAAAATATTGTTAGAATATTATTTTTTAATATTAAAGTTGTTTTGGGATTTGAAAAAGTTGAATTGTTTATTATATTTTGTATTGGGATTTGAAAAAGGTGTAATGATGAGTTGAGATGAGTTGGGATGAGTTTAGCATCCAAACGCAGCCTTAGTAACCAAAAGTATTTCATATTATAATTCATTATGGAAATGGGTGAGTACATGAATAGAAGCTAGGTAATTGGAAACTTGTCTTGCAATCTTGGAAATGAACTTTTACAATCTTCTTCTACAAGGTACAAGTTTTTTTTTTTTAATTTTTATGGAAACAAACTTCATTTCATTTAATGAACCGAAATTATAACTATAACTTATCAATATAGGGAAAAACTCAGACGATAAGCCAAACTTCGCATCTACTCTGAGGCATTCCCACATACAAATTTTTTTATGACAGACACTGTCTTAACTTCTAAAAACTCTCCTAACAAAAAAAAATATTCTGTAAAAATAGAACTAAATTACCTCTCCGACCTCCCAAAGAGGAAGAGTACCAAACACTACTACTATGGACACCAAGTCCAATAGCCTTTTTCTTTTTTGTTAACTACTAAAAATAAGAAACTACAATAATAAACACAATAAAAGCTACAGAACCATGAGCACCCAAACGGCTTGCCAACTGTAAGCATCAACTTCACGAGCCAGACAGTACGAGCATCGGCTTCATGCATGGACACTAACCTCTACTGTGCAAGAGGCTCCTACGCATAAGCATGACCGTACGATCACCAACCGTAGATCACCCGCCCCTCTCGACTACTCTTATCCCATATTGCGACTGGTCAAACGGCTCAACAAAAGTACAAACAATACAAAATTATAAATAAACCCCATCCCACAAAAGGCGGAGAAAAAAACAAAACACACCAGCTCCAAAAAACACAAGAGCTGCAGAAGAAACACTGCGTAAGTTTCATCTCTAACTAATCCAGCCGCCCCATCTTCTCTTTTCTTTTTTCTCTTTTTCTTCCTGCGCTGCCGTCGCCCACCTCCGCCCCCTGCACAAGCGCCCACGAAATGCCCTGCCTCCACCCCTGCCCGTGCCCACCCGCCCACAGCCACCCCTGCCAGTGCCCATCCTTTCGCCCACAGCCATCTCAGCCCTTTACCCTGCCCAAGCCCACCCTTTCCAGGGGGCGCCGTGGAAAGCTCTCGGCTCTGCCTCACCCCTGCCCAAGCCCGCCCTTTTAGGCAACGCGGTGGAAGGCTCAAACCCCACGATCGGCTCAGATCTGCCACGATCTACCGGCGCCAACGCCGTGGGGTGGATGGTGCCTCCAGCAGCCGATCACCAAGGTAGAGGTGCGTACCGGACAGAGATCAGAAACCCAGAGTAGTGTCCCCATTATTAGACCTGAAAAATACTAACAAAACCAACACAAAAACAAAACAAGAACCAGACTTGAAAAAAGAGAGGAAAAGATGAAGATATGTGCAAGAGGAGGTGTCTAGCTCCCAGCCCCCTCAGGATAGATTCAGGCTTGAGGAGTTTTTTCTGAGAGAGGCTGAGAGAGAGTTTTCGGTGAATATTTATTTTCTGCTGCCACCCAGATGCTAGGTTGGTTTGTTTACTTATCTTAATTATTATAAAATTTTATATAAAAATATAATAAATAATTTAATTTTTTTAAATTTTAATATAAAAATAATATTAAAAAATATATTTTATTAATATTTTATTTAATTACTATTTAAAATATTTTAACTCATAAATAATCAAGCAGAGCCAAATTGCAGCTGATTGGATGCAGCTAAAGCAATTACTTTATCTCGAGTCCCTCTTCATGAATTGAGTAGGAAAAGGAAAATGATTGCGAGACATCATAGATATATGTTTAACAAAAAGTCAATTCCGATTCAACCCCACGTACAGGTACTTTTTTTTTTGTAAAATCGTAATATATATGGAGTACGTACTCTAATTAATAGAAAATGAAAATCCTCGTATCATAATTAATAGAAAATGAAAATCCTTTAAAGCTGACTGGAAAATGACTCTTACACCACTTTTTTCAACTTTTTCTGGTGAAAGCCGAGCTAGCTAGTCTTTCAGGACGTACTAGAAGCTCTGTGGTATGCCAAGTGCTTGCCTGAAACTGGAATGCACTTGATTAGCCAACCAATCGGCCATGACAAAGCTGCGAGTCCAATGCAAGCACCCCACTGCCCCCAATCCAGTCTCTCAGTACTGGCAAACCTCCTCAGAAACTCCACCATCACAAGTTGAAGAACTATTGTTATTCCAATGATTGCCAAGAACAATTTGTTATTGAATAGACCCAGGAATATATTCTTCTTCTCTAGTTTCCTTGCATTGAATTCGTTGAAGACTTGGCAGAAGACAAAAGTATTGAAAATGATTGTGCTCTTAACCTTTTCATCTACACCAAAGATGGATCTTCCTTTGAATTGTAAAACCAGTAAGATAATTACCTGATACAAAGCTTGAGCAATGAGATTCCTCCACATGATTAGGGTTATAAGTGGTTCTGATCGGCCAACAGGTGGCTTTGCCATGAGATCGTTGGTGGGTTTATCAGTAGCCAAGGCTAAAGCTCCCAAGGTATCCATTATCAGGTTCACCCATAGTAGCTGCACTGCAGTCAATGGAACCTTCCCGGATGAAACAGCTGCAACAAAGTTGATGACAAGGGCGGCAGCGTTCACCGTGAGTTGAAACTGAAGGAACTTTTGAATGTTGTTGTATACACACCTTCCCCACCTCAACACTGTCACCACAGAGGTAAAGTTATCGTCCAGGATTACTATATCTGAGCTTTCTTTTGCAACCTCAGTTCCTTGGATTCCCATGGAAAGTCCAATGTCTGCTTCCTTTAAAGCAGGCGCATCATTTGTGCCATCACCTGTAACTGCAACCACATGGCCTTTTCGCTTTAAGCATTGTACCATCAAAAGCTTGTCGAAAGGGGATGACCTGGCCATTACATGGATTCTATTGATCTTTTCCATTCTCTCCTCGGGTGAGTAATTTCTAAATTTTACTCCTTCAATTACAGCTTCATTGTCTAGATTCCCATCTGGATTAAGAATCCCACATTCAATAGCTATAGCCCTTGCTGTGTGCACATTATCACCGGTGATCATTTTGATATGAACTCCAGCGGCTTTGCAAGATTCCACAGCTGTTTTGACTCCTGGCCGACATGGATCCTTCAAGCCAACCAACCCTAAAAATGTGAGTCCATTTTCTTCAAGATTCTTAGGAACCTGTCCACCTTCATCTACCCTTTCTTTGTGGGCAAAGGCAATGCATCGGAGGCTTTTGGCTGCCATGTTTTTAATAATAATCTCAAACTGTAGTCTTTCTTCCTCATCCAGGGCTTTCAGCATCCCGGCACTGTCATAGAAGGTTGAACACAAGGCCAGTATCATCTCAGCAGCTCCCTTCCAGTGAGTATGAATAGACTTATCGCTCTTCCTCTTCACCAAAACCCCGCTTCTCTTTTTCTCTGAATTAAATGCCTCAACACGGATTGTCTCGTAGTTCTGCTTAACTTCTTCCATATTCATTCCCAAATCTATCACTGCCCATGAAAGTATTGCTTTCTCAGTTGGGCTACCAGAAATCTCAGGAACTGATGCAGAATGTGCTTTGTAAATTGCTCCAGTTAGGGCTGTAAATGAACCAGTCTACTCGATAGCCCGCTTGGTACTCGTTCGGTTAAACTCGAATCGAACTCGACTCGTGAAAAAAAAAGCTCGTTCGTGAAAGCAGATACCCGCTCGATTAGTAAATGACACATACCCGACAAAACTCGACTCGACTCGATTAAGGCTCGTTAAGGCTCGCTCGTTTATGCTCGAATCGACTCGTTAGCTCGACTCGATTAAAACTCATTCATATATTGATAAATATATACATACATCTATGTATATATACATATATATGTATTAGCTAATAATATAAGCATACCACTTTTATAATTAAATATATAATATGTAATCTAATTACTTATGTCTATATAGTGAATATACTTTATAGGTATATTTTATAATTTGTATAATAATTAGTCGATAAAATTTAATAATGTTATATATTAGTATGTGGAAACTATATATGAAATAGATATATGCTATCATATTAAGTGTATATATTAATAATATATGTGGGCTAATATATTGTTATTTTGGATAAATATCAATTAGTTAAATATTTTAATTATTTATAAATTTTTTAAGATTTTATAATTCAATAAAGGTATACTTGTTAGTTGTATAAATTCAATATTAGGTCTTTTATTTTATTTATTTATTTTATTAATTATTAAATCTTATTAAAAAGAAAAAAACAATTCGAGCTCGAGCTCGAGCTCGACTCGACTCGATCTCGTTTGTGAGACGAGCTCGAGCTCGAGCTCGAGTTAAGAGTTTATCTTATCGAGTCGAGCTCGAACAGAGAACAAAAAAAAATCTTGAGCTCAGGCTCGAGCTCGAGCTCGAGTATTTTGAGTCGAGCCGAGCTCGGCAAGCCAAAGCTCGGCTCGGCTCGGCTCGGCTCGATTACAGCCCTAGCTCCAGTTGTGTTTAAAGCAACTGCTTGTTGGAGTAGCTTGCGAATGTTACTTGCCATATCAAAAGATGTATCATCATTCACTTCTTTTCCAAGCCAAACCTCGGTTACTTTCATTTCGTTTAAAGTAAGGGTTCCCGTTTTGTCGGTGCAAATGATTGTGGCCGACCCCATTGTCTCACAAGCAGATAGTTTCCGGACCATGGCATGATCAGCCATCATGCGCTTCATTGAATAAGCCAGCGTTAGAGTGACAGCCAAAGGCAAGCCTTCGGGAATAGCCACCACGATGATAGTGACAGCAGCAGCAACAATTCCCACAACTGAATTCATAATGTCACCAGAGTCTGTATGGCTGCCATTGAATTCCCTTTTTCCCATATCATCTTTCGTGTTTCCTGTAAAGTATCGAATTAGTAGAACTAAAAGAACAAGTGCAGCCACCGATAATCCAACCTTCCCAATATACGAAGACAGCTTGTTGAGGCGAGCCTGCAATGGCGTCTCCTCATTCAAGTCTCGGTTTATCGAACTCATCATCTGGCCCCATGTAGTGTTCATGCCGACAGAAGTGACCAGCATGAAACCAAAGCCATCAGTCACCTTCGTGCCTGACAACATAAAAGGAATCCTTTCATTGATCTCAATGTGGTCGCTTTCCCCTGTCATACTTGACTCGTCCACCTTCAAGGAATGCCCTTCCAAGAACAACCCATCTGCGGGAATCTGATCACCAATCTTCAAATACACAACATCACCCACAACAACTTCAAAGATCGATATTGGTCGGCGCCTCCCATCTCGCACAACTTCCACTCTTATATCGCTACTCTTTTCTGAAAGCTTCTCAAATTGCCTTGATTGTCGAAAATTGCTCACCGCTGACACAATGACAACCAAAAAGACAGCAACAATAATACTTCCACCATCGTACCACCCATCTTTCCAGCCATGTTGTTTGATACCGAAAGCAAGCGAGAGTACAGCACACGCGACAAGTATGAGAATTATTTTATCTTTACATGCCTCTAACAAGAAGCTAAGAAATCTTTTTGCTGGCGGCTTTTGGAATTTATTAACACCAAAAACATTCTTTCTTTGATTAAGATCTGCCTCGCTACCATTAACACCATCTTTTACATCAGTTCGAAGAATTAAGGCAATTTCTTTAAACCCTCCAAACTGACTCAAAGATTCGAAGTTTTTGTCCCTTACCATCTCAGCAAACGTATTTGGATCAACGTTGAGAAACGTAGCGGGCTGGTCGGCCGAGGAAATAGCCTCGTTGATGGGCGGTTGCACCTCGATGGCAACGTAAGAGAGGGAGCGCAAAACAGGGGCCTTCTTGTCAAGAACTAATTTCTTGGGAATAGAAGTAAGAGCCCTTGTAAAGTAGATGACCATGAAAGCCAACCGCCACCTTCGTTTGTGGGTCTTGGAGACAGGCCAATAGGCTTCTTGATCACAGATAGCTATCTCCGCAGGCCTTCGCAACCTCATGGCTGAAATGAAAATGGAGGATAAGAGTGAAAGGGTGAGAGTTTTGGGGAATTGAAAACTAGCAATATTAGTAATAGCCAGAAGATCAGAAGTTATATACTACCTATCACAATTTCTTCAGAATATATAGCGCCCGATATATATCAATCGGTTGTACAAAGAGCAAACTCAAACAAGTTTCATCAGAAGTTTCAAGGCAGTTTCATTTTAAAAAAAGAAGAAGGAATTATTCATTCAATCAATAAATTGGGATATTAATGGCGTGATTATATTCTTATCCTAACATAACATGTAATATGAGTATATATATAACCCTTTATTGGGAAGTTAAAGACGTTCCTGGAAGAATCAACTAATTAAGTTATGAAAAGTACATAATTTTCAATTGATCTTGCTTATAGACCAACGAGTAAATCATATAAAAAGGAAGAATTAACTCATGTGTGTATATAATATAAATATATATATATATTTATATAACTTTTTATATTTTCTTATGCATGAAGCCCTCAAAGTCGAGGTTAAACAATGTGAACAACCAACTCGCAGACCATCATATATATAACGTTTATAAATAAATAGAAAGAGATTTAGGTTGCATTTGGATAGTATGGTGATATCAGATATTCTGTTAATAGTAATAAAAAGTGATGAAAAATAATGATAGAATATTGAATAGTAGTTAATAGTATGTGAAAAGTAATATTAAAATAACGAATAGCACTACCCAAACTATCCTTAGACTTCATTTGGGAGCACATTCTATCTCATCTCATTTCAAAATTTTTCAAAATTTCATTCTCAAATATTATTCAAACACAAACACTTTTCAATTTCAAATATTCAACTTTTTTGTATAATCATTATAATTTTCTCAAACTTCTAAACAAAATACAAAAAATAATTCAAATTTTTCAAACACCAAAATAAAAATAATATTCAAATAATATTTTAACTCTATAATATTTTTATTCAACTTTTTCTTTCTTATTTTTCAAAACTCAATCAAACAATATCTTAACTCAAATTATTTCGCTACAATTTGCCTATTTCTCATTTCATCTCATTCTCCAAATCAGTCCTTAGTAGGACTATAAAAATAAACCGGAGAACTAGCCCCAAACTGGTCCCTCCATTTTAAAAGCCAGTTAAAACCGATCTGATTCCGGTTTTAGGTTTTAAATCTTAAATATGAACATTTGTTTGATCATATGTTTTAAATATAAAGTATCTATATTAATTACATTTTATGGCCTAATAAATTCTCAACATATTCCTTTTGCTAAATACATTAGTATATAATACTAAGACTAAAACTGAAAAATCGGACTAAACCGGACTGAAACTTGTAAAATCAAAAGTACTGGTTTGGGAGGGTAGCTGGTGCGGTATCGGTTCTAAAAAATGCAAAATCGGTATATATTGATTAATTCGGTCCCAAAATTTGTTCAAAATTGGACCAAACCGGATCAAATTGAACCAGTTCACTCCTAATCCTTAGTGAAACTACTTGGCAATTTCATGCATCTAATTAGTTCGTTGAAGGAAGCCTATAAATGCAAAGATTGCATGTTAAGGTACATAACACGCGAAAGGCATTTGTTCTTACGTCTTCTTTCCGCTTTCGAGTCACAATTCACACCCTTCTACGCGTCAGCCTTCGCCATTATTTTGCTTCATCATCAAGAGATCCTAGAACAGACCTCACTGATTAAAGCCTCCTTCTAGTACTATTTTTCGTCCTCTCTTAGACTTAGCCTACAAGCGATAATGATTTCTACTTTGATTTTTGGGTATTATCAATAATAATTTCTACCCCACCTAGCTACATTTGATGGATTAAAGGCATGCCAATCTAAAAATTATGAATTCTATTAAAAAAAAAAGAAAAATCTAAAAATTATGAACAAAATGATTACCCTTTTTAATAACAGAAACACAACTCCCACCGAAGTTTTCTACCGAATTGTGTTTTTTATTTTATTTCTACTTATGGTTAATGAAATATTTTTTAATAAATTTATAAATTTTATATTTTTTAAAAAATCGTTTAGATTGATTAAAAAAATATTTGAAGAAAAAAGAAATAGAAATTTTTTTTACACTATTCAATACCCATTTGGTATCGAATTTTCGATGGGAGTACCATGTACTAGCTCCGCTCTTTTAAAAATGCCAATCTTCTACTATATAAATATATATATATATAAATAAATATATAAGCTGCATATGGATATTTTAATGTAGATTATCAATTTTTGATTAAAAGATCTAACCATCAAATCAATAGTTTCGAGTATTCTATTTCTCATTGATCTTAATAGTTAGATCTTAACCAAAGTTTTTGTCAAATTTTGGAAATTAGGATCATGTTAATAGTCTATTAATAATCCTATTAATTGGTTTGACGCATAAAAAACAATCACATTTTGAGGTTGAAAATTTAATTTCCTGGAAAATCATATTCTATTTTGATTTTCGAGCACCATATATAATAATTAACGAAGTTGATCCAATAGACCTACAAGTTTTTTTTTTTATTTTTAATATTTTAAATTTGAGCAATGCTAGGTACAGTCTCCATTTGGAGAGTTCAATGCAATCCTAAGAAATTTTATTTAATTTTTTTTAAAATTACAAAAATATCCCTCTTAAAATAATATTTTTTCTCATTTAATAAAGGGCCTGCACATACAGTCTCCAAGTAGAGATTGCAAATAGAATTTCTCATTTAATTTATTGGAAATTTTAATGAAATTTATGAGAAATAATCTATTTTAGAAAAACATGATGCGGAAGAATATTGTTTTTGTTCTTTTTATTCAAACTTAGGGCCGTGGAGGTAATCTTTTAAGAATTATACACTACAACAAATACTGATTTTTCCCAAAAGTGATAATCGTGGGAAAAAGTATATCCTTAGTGAGAAAAAAAATTTTCCACCAATTTATTCCATGGGAGACTCATGGCATATAATTGGTGGAGAAAGAGTCTTTTTCATTAAACCACAAGTTCATGGGAAAATCCTTCTTTTTTTCACGACATTTATGGCGGTAAACTTTTTTTTTTCGTGGCAAATAAGGTCTGATTTGGTATAATGTGGTGGGAAATAACATCATTCTCCATGGAAATAGGTTGTGGCAAAAAGCGTCTTTGGTATTTTCGCTTCCGTAGGAAATATATATTTTCCTCAAAGTATTTCGTCAGAAATACTTATTTATGAAGAAATTTTATTGTGGGAAATAACTACTTCTGGCAAAAACAAAAAATGTATTTGCCACGAGTTTCATTCATGGCAAATGCTAAGAGATTTCAAAAGAAAAAAATTGTCAAATAAAAAAATGAGACTGAGCAAAAAATAATCATAACAAATAATTTAATATAGGCTATAATTATTATATCCGAGCCAATGTGAGATTATAACTAACCCAAACAACTACATTTAATTAAAATTTATTCATAATTAAACTACCTTTAATTTAATTAATCAATGAAAAAATGCATAAGTTTCCTAAACTAAGCCCCATCACACAATCCATTGTTCATGCATAGCACACTCAACATAATCAAATCTGTCCAATTCTTGGACTTCAAGTTCCTCATGTAAATTCAAATCCATAAACCATTGCATTTAAGTAAAATCTAACATATTTGCCGCCCATACACATACTCAATTTATCAATTATAAAACTTACTAACATATTTGCTACCCATCTACATCAATCCAACACAATTATAAATTTCAAAATTTTAATAAGCTTCATTCATGGCTCCGCACCTTTCCCAACCTTCACATCATTTTTCTTGGTTCATTGAAACCAACACATCAATGTATAATTCTGCTAATATTATTTATACACCAACCCCAAACACAATCATAAAGATTTATAAGCTTCATTCATGGCTCAAATCAATTCCAACCCAATATAACACAACTTGTCTATGTCCAAGCATTCGAATACAAGATCATTTAATCAAGTGTACTTATTAATCTAAGAGACAGAGAAATAGAGGTTATACCAAAACTCTAGGGGCTAAGAATGTCTTGGATGGTTGGTGGTTAAGCTGCCCGTAGGCTTGAGACAGGAAAAGTAGCTGCAAGAACAAGAACTTTCTCATCATTGTGCCCTACACCCTAAATCGTTAGAAAGAAAAGGTGCAGTAATGTTAAAATCTACTAAATTGAAACAATTAATCAAATTCAAAGTATGTTGGAAGATTAATAGAATGGCACGAAAAATTGTTATTGTGGCAGTTCATTAATTCTCAACATCAAATCTCTAATCTTCAGAGGCCTGACATACTCTTCAAAGCACAAGACAAAGGCAACAATAATTATTTATCACTCCAACAACACAAGTAAAGCCACTTCATTCCATCCACTCCATTGCAATCCAAATAGGTATCACCTAACCAACAAACCAAAAACATATAGCATGCTTGCTGCCCAAAGGAATTTTAATTCATTTATTACTTGAGCCCAACCTAAATCCATCACACAATCCATTGTTCATGCATAATACACTTAACATATTCAAACCTGTCCAATTCTTGGACCACATGGTCCTCAAATAAATTCCAATCTATAAACCATTGTACTTAAGTAAAATCTAACCAACTCTTCAACTAAATCAATATACACATATAAATTAAATCCATTATCCATTTAAACTCAATATCCAATAAATCCAAATAATTACATAGCTTCACAAATCTCAAACCGATAGAATCATCAACACATACTAAAGGTGAAAGAAGCATAATAGCTTAAGATTTTCAAACAAATTATAGAACAATGGAAACATAAAGGTCTGCCATACCTTGGCCCATATTTGTTGTAGTGAGTGAAACCACTCCATTTCATCAATGCATAACACAGTTGGCTACTTAGCACCAAATTCACAAATATACACAAGTTTTTCTATTAAACCAACATCATCATCATACTTTACAAACTCACTACAATTCCATCACTTAATCCCAACACTTCAAAACAATTCATTTTCATCCCAACTCCATTCCATGCTCAAACATCAACACAAGTGAAGTCACTCCATTCCATTCACTCCATTACAATCCAAATAGGCTATCGCCCAACCAACAAACAAAAAAAATGTGTGCATACCAGTTTGAAGTACTGAACATGGAACTGCATCAAAAAAATGCTTGTCAGCAATTAGCTTTTCAATACGAGCTGGTACCTGAGCCAAAGTTTCAAGTACAAAACATGAAAAATTTTCAAAATCACCAAAACTGTGAAATCCAGAAAAATTAAAAGAGAATAATTGTAGTGCTAGTTTATAAATGATGAAGTCGTAGTACAAGTACTTTTTTTTTTTTCCTTTTCTAAGAAAAAGTTGGAACAACTAAGGGCACATCATAGCATGCAAAAATGTGTGCATACCAATACATCGACTTATATATACATGCCTACATCGAGATATGAATAAGAAATGCAACTACAACTCAAGTGCAAAAAGATCCAAGTACAAAGGTGTAGGCATAGTGTTTTAAAGCGTGGGATGGATATTAGGTGATTGAAAATTTATAAGAATATGGTATTATTTGAAAGCTGAAAATAGGTATAGACAAACCTTGGCTATGCTCTCGATTTGATCTAAGAGGGAAATTATCTGACACAACGTTACTAACTCAATCTCATCTTCATGATCTTTCGATGTCAAAATATGGACAACATGAGGTAATGAATGAAAGCGTGCTGTAGCCCAACTCTCATATATTCTTGCAAGCTCTTCCCTCAGATACTGCATTTTACTGTAATAGAAAACAGGGACAATGAGAAGAAGAAACAAGCAAATATGCACAACACAGCTTATATAAATAAGGTTCAACATCACACTTGGTCAGACAGTATCTAGCACATGATCCCTGAATTTCAAAAGAGGACTGCCATGCCAGTTGCTACAATTGTTAAAACAGGACTACTATGCACTATAATCAGAGAAGACATACCTCTGGAATGTTGTGCAGGGCAATGGCCAAGGCCAAATTGACACCAACACGAAGACCCTGTAAAAGAAGCATGACAATGTTCATAATCACCCAATTCCTGTGAAACACCACAACATTTTAACTCAATGAATTCAGGAGCACACATTAGCAGTCCTAGGTTGCACACATAATAGATTGTACGGCATCCAATTAATTCAATATTCAACTAAATCAATATACACTCATATACATAACTCAATTTATAAGGCATATCAACATGCGTGTTGCCCATGTAATCCAATCCAAAGTAAATATACATATTCTATCACCTAATACTTGAGTTCAATACAACCCATTACACAAAATATAATTATCTAAACCTTATGGTACATTTAGTATGCATAAAATGTTAAAAATCCAACACTTACAAATAGGTGGGAAAAATGTTGAGCAAGGGTTGTTTGGAGGGGTTGATAGAGGCGTTGGGGTTGGGGGTGTCGAGTGCTCGGCACAGACGAAAGGGAGTTACGGGGAAGGGAAAGATCGTAGGGGAGTTGGGGGATGAACGGAGGGAGCCTGCGAGGGGCTGTCAACGCCGTCGACGACAAACGGTGGTGGCTTGGGTGCGGGTTGCGACGGCAACGTGGAGAAGCTGAGAGGGAAGGAGGCTCATTTCGAGGGAGGAGGAGAGGGAGAGAAAGGCATAGTGGGGAGGCTGGGTTCAGCGAGGGGTGGTCACCGATGAGGTAGTGGTGGCCGGTGGCTGGGTTGTTGCTAAGGAGAAGAGAGGGAAGAGGGGCAGGGTTCCGTCGACTAAAGGGAGAGGGAGGAGAGAGAGGGAAAAGAGAAGTGAGGGGGAAAAGAGACAGTGATGTTTTAATTTATGCGCTTTATCTTGGGTTTTCAAATTGATATGAGTCTATGACGGTGAAGATTAAAATAATTTGCGGCGTGAAAACATCGCTGGAAAAAATCTTTTTTTGCTGCAAAACATTTTCCCCCACAAATTATGGTTTTACTCGCCAACGTAATCTCATGGTAAAAGATAATTTTCATCTCATCAGCTAATTATTTGTCAAGAATGTATATCTTGGAAAAAAATTTCGTGGGAAAAGATCATATTTAATTTTATTATTATTTGCGGCCGCTATTTATCGCCGCAAAATAACTTGATCTCGCCGCAAATACTAATAATCCCATAATAAAAAAACATTTGGCCGGCAGATTCTGCGGCGAGAAAGATTCACTGAAAATAGCTAATAACTTTGTCGTAAAAAACTAATAACCCACGAAATGAAAGTACTTCTAGTAAGTTTATTTGCAGTGACTTCTTATTGCCGCAAAAAACGTTTATTTCGCCACAAAAGGTGTTTCCCACAAAGTCTTACTTGTCGATGTAATCTTGTGGCAAAAAGCTTGTTTTTTTTCCCACGAACAGTTTTCGTGTTATCAGCACACTATTTGCCCCAAAAGTATATCTTGGGAAAGAATTTCCCATATTTGTTGTAGTGATACAAGATTTCGGTTTAGATCAATGTAAGTACTGGAGGGAGTATATATGGATATATATCCTCAATTAATAGAATGTTCATTTAAAGGAAATAGTCACAAAAATCTTTTCTAATTTTTTTAGTTATGTATATAATTTCACTTACGTTGATATTCAAAACTGATAAACTTTCTAATTTGCCTAGTGAGTATGGTATTGATCAAGTTCTCACGGATTCAAGAGTGAGTCTATTATGCCAAGATCATTTGGATCAATTGGTAACACCTTAGTTTCTCACTAAGAGAATTAAGGAATATCGAATCCCCCGGCCTCCCCATGTGTAAAAAGAAAAAAGAAATACAAATCTCAAGGATCACCATATTTTAGAGTTCTTGTTAATATAGCAACATTGATCATGGGTCTTATGCCATGTAATATCACTCACATCATTCTTCAAGTAGTAATAAATACTAAATAAATATTAATGTAGGATCTCGATCGTGCTTTTCTCTTAATCTAGACCCTAGAATTTATACACCGAATTTTAGCAATTTTATAAAAGTCAATTCTAGAGGACTTAAGTTTTCCCATGCACGCTTTAATATTGTTTGTTGTGGCTCGAAAATCTCAAGGATATAAATGGTCAAGGTAAAGATTGGCATATGAGTTTTATAAAAGTAAGTTCTAGAGGACTAAGTTCAAATATTAGTTTCAAAACAATAATAAGGTTAACTTTTTTAGAGTTCTAGGAAAAATATAAAACTTTATATAATAATGGACTCTGTGAAGTATTCTATTTTTGTTATAAGAAAAAAAAAAGGAAAATATTTTAGTCATATAGGAATTATACAAAAATAAACCCATAAACTGACGTGAATTGACGTGCTACATCAGATTGTAAATTTACTTTTATTGTAAAGAAGATTTAACAAATTCCATGTAAATACGTCAATTTATGTGTTTACTTTTATATAATGTCTTTGTATCTGTAACAATTCTCAATAGCGCGTTGCTTTCTAAAAGTATAATTGAGGCGCAAAGAAGAGAACTCATTCGATTGCAATGAAAGCAATCAAGTGGCAGGCCAGCAGTACACAAGAATAAAGTGAAAGCCATTGATTCCTCCTTTTATCTTTGAGGGAAAAACTCTTCAATTGCTTCCAAGAATAATGCCTTCCATTTTTATTTTTTTTTGGGGGGGGTTCTCAGGGCTTCTCAGTCACAATCTTATGCCTCACATTTCCTGGTTTGGCACATTAATTAAGTCAGTTGCTCCAATCAAGGGGAAAAGACTATATATGGTAAGTCTAGGCCTTCTCTAACACTACTCCTAGTCTAGGATTCTTGCAATGGAATTTACGTTTCATCTTTTCGAGCGCCGTTTAAATAATCTTTTTAAGTATCATCCTTTTATCACCATATTATATGTCATCGAACGCTTGAATAATTATTTATTATTTCAGTTAATATCACATCAAAGAACGATCATGGTTAAAAGACTTTCAAATATTATTTTCTCAATTTTTTTTTCTCTTCCTCCTGAGAAGTACATGTAGGTTTAGCTACCAACGCAGAAAAGCTGCAAATTAAACTCCATATAAAATCAATTAAGTCTTGTTTGGCAACATGAACTAGTAACTTGTTTTATCATTATAATATAGTGGAATCAACTTTTGTCAAGTCTATGTATGAGTGCCCATCACTCTTGGGATGGAATCTTTTTTCTTTTGTTAAGTTGGAATGAAATTTCAGAGGTGCATTTTTTTTCTTTATTTTTTATGTCCATTGGAAAGGTTGTATAGGATGGAACATATATTTGGTCAAATCTATGAGTGTATATCTGATCTGTTAGAATGGGTTTTTTCTTTTCAATGAGTTATAACGAAGTTTCATACCGCATCTTGAATTTGAACCCACTATAATTCTTATTTGAATTCTAGGACCTAGAGTGAGATAAACAGACAAATAAAGTGAGTCTCACAACATTTATGATTGCCCCAGTAAATTTCATAGACAATATTGAATACTCAATAAATGGTGTGAGACTAATTAAGTACGTCTTATGTGTCTATCTCTGTTTCACTCTAAGTTCTAAAGTTTGGACATGAATTCTAGAGGATCAAAATTCATGCATCTTCCTAAGCCACAATGAAACCACCCACTTCTTTTGCCATTACCAATATGCAACTAGATCCTTTAATGAGATAGTATTTCTCAATAACAGAAAGGTTCACACATACCTAATCTTTTGATGCACCTTTTTTTGTTGCAAGTATATGTATTAATCAAAGCCCTATTATACAAAGAGAATCTTCACACAGGAAGCTCCATTTTTTCCCAAAAAATAGCCTCTAATGATGAGGTGCCACATAGACGTCACACCCAAACTGTTGTCATGGCCCACGGTTCAAAGGAAAAAAAAATTTCCTCTTCCCCCACCCAAGTCTCTACTTCCCCAATTCCCCCTTCTCTTGCCATTTTAGGATCAATGACATTACTGGAAAGTTCTGCATCAAAATTAGGTTTTTTTTTTTTGCTACTCATATGATTAGAAATTTTTCATTTTTTCTGGTTTAGTCCTGAATGCGAGGAGATATGGTGCTTAGTTCGGTCTTCATATTTTAGCAGAACTTGGAGAGATTAGGTCCCGTTTGGTTGTTGAGAAACAGTTGGTAGGATGAGGAAAGAAGGTTTATTTGAATCGATTTGACTGTTTGGTAGCTAAGAAAATTCAAAACCACCCCGAATAATTCTAGCAGATGTACCGAGCTGTAAGCTCTTGTTGACTTGAGGATTTACTAGTAGTCAGAGACTTTGATTAACGTATTCATTAATTATTTCTTTTCTCAAAACTCATTATCGTGTCATCCATTTTCTCTAGTAATCAAATTTGTAGAACAAAATATGACGATGAATAAGGAAGAATGGGTAGCAATGGATTGCACCGCATAAGTCTGGAGCTTCTCTGCCGGTGTGTACGGCATGTGGTGGTGAGGTGGGTGCAAAATTTGGTTGGCATTGGAGGCAAAGAAATTTGGTCTGGAGGTAGTTCTCTCTTCATCGAGGCAAATAGATATTACGAGAGGGGGAATTTTGTGTTTGGGATCCTGTGTGATGAACTGCAGAACTTGTTATGGGATTTTCTAATGTGTCACTT
>QEOT01124258.1:217213-254990 GCA_003123785.1 Pterocarya stenoptera | reverse complement strand
ATCTTTAGATTTTGCAAACCATTTTTAATGTCTGGGCTGACATGGAGGTAAATATAGTACCATATATAATTATCCATTCTCGAGTTAATTGTTGCTACTTAATTCATTACTAAAGTCTTTTGCAAATTAATTGTACCATCTATTATATTAGCATCAAATGAATTGTTCGGAAACTTTCTCAAATTGATTTCCATGCAGTATTGGACTTGTGAGAAGATTGTTGAACAAGTTGTCATGAAAGTAAGTTGGGTTAGTTGTGGGATATTTTTCCAAAGAACTTATTTTGAGAAAGATCCAATGATTCTATTTCTGTCAAGTTCTCCAACAATGATGGAATATGACTAGAGAAAGCATTATTGTTGGAAAAAATGAGAATGTGTAGTCAAATGGATGGTGATGGAAATTGGGAGAGAGAGGTCTTTGCATGCAATTATTCTCAAGGTCTAATTCTTGTAGATTAGGTTTGGGAATAACTGTCTCGAGAATTTTCAAATTTTGTGTGAAAGGTGTTAGAAATATATAAACCCCAAATAGACGGTGGAACTAGTGGAATCGAGAATGATCATTGTAGACTGTCGTTCTCAAGGTCCCCCATCAGCTGAAGTTTTTGAGATTAGTGATGATTTCTTTGATAGCATGTAAAATCCCAACTAATCCCAAAAACTTAAACTGATGGAAAGAGTTAGATTTTATTATTTATTTTATATCCTAACATGACCAAGCTCTAACATTTTCTAAATTACTAAATGTTAGAACATCTCAAGAATTTGCAAATCGTGTGAGAAAGTTAAAAGAAATTCATGAGTTAATTAGTCTGCAAGAGATCGAAAGAATTATAACTTAGTAGAGAATTTGTGTGAAATCCGTGCAAAAATTTTGCTTGGGGAATTCCCCATACACTCTGCAACCTCGTAATGCAATGCAATGTGGCCAACAGACAAATAAAAACGTGTCATACTGAACTTTCTTCTTTGGTAGTCATAGTCGTCATAGCGTCAAAATGACACTTATTTTCCTTTCAAAAAGGAAAAAATAAATACGAATTGCACATTGCCAATGAAATTTTATCAAAAATAAAAATAAAAAATCAATAAGTTGAGGATAAGAAGAGAAGAAGACTTGGAAAGTTCATAATGCCTTTTAGAAGGTAGAGATCATGGGAGACTTGCATTAATTAGTTAACAATGATATTCCAACGTTTCTTCTAAGCTATATATATATATATATACAATTATTCTCAAGGTCTAATTCTTGTAGATTAGGTTTGGGAATAATTGTCTCGAGAATTTTTAAATTTCGTGTGAAATGTGTTAGAAAGATATAAATCCCAAATAGGCAGTAGAACTAGAGGAATCGAAAATGATCATTGTAGACTGTTTTTATCAAGGTCCCCCATCAGCTGAAGCTTTTGAGATTAGTGATGATTTCTTTAATACCATGTAAAATCTCAACTAATTCCAAAAACTTAAGCTGATGGAAAGAGTTCGATTTTATTATTTATTTTATATCCTAACATGACCAAGCTCTAATATTTTCTAAATTACTAAATGTTAGAACATCTCAAGAATTTGCAAATCGTGTGAGAAAGTTGAAAGAAATTCATGAGATAATTAGTATGCAATAGATTGAAAGAATTATAACTTAGTAGAGAACTTGTGTGAAATCCGTGCAAAAATTTTGCTTGGGGAATTCCCCATACACTCTGCAACCTCGTAATGCAATTCATTGTGGCCAAAAGATAAATAAAAAGGTGGCACACTGAACTTTCTTATCTGATAGTCATAGTCATCATAGCGTCAAAATGACATTTATTTTCCTTTCAAAAAGGAAAAAATAAATACGAATTGCACATTGTCAATGAAATTTTATCAAAAAAAAAAAAAAAATCAATAAGTTGAGGATAAGAAGAGAAGAAGACTTGGAAAGTTCATAATGCCTTTTAGAAGGTAGAGATCATGGGAGACTTGCATTAATTAGTTAACAATGATATTCCAACGTTTCTTCTAAGCTATATATATATATACATATATATATATACAATTATTCTCAAGGTCTAATTCTTGTAGATTAGGTTTGGGAATAATTGTCTCGAGAATTTTCAAATTTTGTGTGAAATGTGTTAGAAAGATATAAATCCCAAATAGACGGTAGAACTATAGGAATCGAGAATGATCATTGTAGACTGTTGTTATCAAGGTCCCCCATCAGCTGAAGTTTTTGAGATTAGTGATGATTTCTTTAATACCAACTAATCCCAAAAACTTAAACTGATGGAAAGAGTTAGATTTTATTATTTATTTTATATCCTAACATGACCAAGCTTTAATATTTTCTAAATTAGTAAATGTTAGAACATCTCAAGAATTTGCAAATCGTGTGAGAAAGTTGAAAGAAATTCATGAGATAATTAGTCTGCAAGAGATTGAAAGAATTATAACTTAGTAGAGAACTTGTGTGAAATCCGTGCAAAAATTTTGCTTGGGGAATTCCCCATACACTCTGCAACCTCGTAATGCAATGCATTGTGGCCAAAAGACAAATAAAAACGTGTCATACTGAACTTTCTTCTTTGATAGTCATAGTCGTCATAGCGTCAAAATGACACTTATTTTCCTTTCAAAAAGGAAAAAATAAATACGAATTGCACATTGCCAATGAAATTTTATCAAAAATAAAAATAAAAAATCAATAAGTTGAGGATAAGAAGAGAAGAAGACTTGGAAAGTTCATAACGCCTTTTAGAAGGTAGAGATCATGGGAGACTTGCATTAATTAGTTAACAATGATATTCCAACGTTTCTTCTAAGCTATATATATATATATACAATTATTCTCAACGTCTAATTCTTGTAGATTAGGTTTGGGAATAATTGTCTCGAGAATTTTTAAATTTCGTGTGAAATGTGTTAGAAAGATATAAATCCCAAATAGGCAGTAGAACTAGAGGAATCGAAAATGATCATTGTAGACTGTTTTTATCAAGGTCCCCCATCAGCTGAAGCTTTTGAGATTAGTGATGATTTCTTTAATACCATGTAAAATCTCAACTAATTCCAAAAACTTAAGCTGATGGAAAGAGTTAGATTTTATTATTTATTTTATATCCTAACATGACCAAGCTCTAATATTTTCTAAATTACTAAATGTTAGAACATCTCAAGAATTTGCAAATCGTGTGAGAAAGTTGAAAGAAATTCATGAGATAATTAGTATGCAATAGATTGAAAGAATTATAACTTAGTAGAGAACTTGTGTGAAATCCGTGCAAAAATTTTGCTTGGGGAATTCCCCATACACTCTGCAACCTCGTAATGCAATTCATTGTGGCCAAAAGATAAATAAAAAGGTGGCACACTGAACTTTCTTATCTGATAGTCATAGTCATCATAGCGTCAAAATGACACTTATTTTCCTTTCAAAAAGGAAAAAATAAATACGAATTGCACATTGCCAATGAAATTTTATCAAAAAAAAAAATAAAAAATCAATAAGTTGAGGATAAGAAGAGAAGAAGACTTGGAAAGTTCATAATGCCTTTTAGAAGGTAGAGATCATGGGAGACTTGCATTAATTAGTTAACAATGATATTCCAACGTTTCTTCTAAGCTATATATATATATATACAAATATTCTCAAGGTCTAATTCTTGTAGATTAGGTTTGGGAATAATTGTCTCGAGAATTTTCAAATTTTGTGTGAAATGTGTTAGAAAGATATAAATCCCAAATAGACGGTAGAACTATAGGAATCGAGAATGATCATTGTAGACTGTTGTTATCAAGGTCCCCCATCAGCTGAAGTTTTTGAGATTAGTGATGATTTCTTTAATACCAACTAATCCCAACTAATCCCAAAAACTTAAACTGATGGAAAGAGTTAGATTTTATTATTTATTTTATATCCTAACATGACCAAGCTTTAATATTTTCTAAATTAGTAAATGTTAGAACATCTCAAGAATTTGCAAATCGTGTGAGAAAGTTGAAAGAAATTCATGAGATAATTAGTCTGCAAGAGATTGAAAGAATTATAACTTAGTAGAGAACTTGTGTGAAATCCGTGCAAAAATTTTGCTTGGGGAATTCCCCATACACTCTGCAACCTCGTAATGCAATGCATTGTGGCCAAAAGACAAATAAAAACGTGTCATATTGAACTTTCTTCTTTGATAGTCATAGTCGCCATAGCGTCCAAAAGATGCTTATTTTCCTTTCAAAAAGGAAAAAATAAATACGAATTGCACATTGCCAATGAAATTTTATCAAAAAAAAAAAAAATCAATAAGTTGAGGATAAGAAGAGAAGACTTGGAAAGTTCATAACGCCTTTTAGAAGGTAAAGACCATGGGAGACTTGCATTAATTAGTTAACAATGATATTCCAACATTTCTTCTAAGCTATAAATATATATATATAAATATATATAAACAAAATAGCATCAATAATTCTGATGTTCTATGACAAAATATCATTGTATATAAATTGAGAAGAGCTTTGCTATTCATCATCCCTACACACCACATACCACACTTTTTTTTAAAAATCTATTTAGGTTTTATATATCTTAAACTAATTGAATTCTTCTACTCATCATCCATATACCATACATTTGGTAAGAGAAAAAAAAATAATAAAAATAAGTATGGTGTGTGGTGTGTGAAGATGATGAATAAAAATTTTCAATTGAGAAATGTTTTAGTTATAAAGAGATTCTACAGAAATAAATTTAAAAACTAACATGCTTTAATACGATATAATACTAGATTATAAAGTTATTTTTATTATAAAATAGATATAATGTATTAGATAAATCCATGTCAGTTTGTAAATTTACTTTAATAGAATTTTCTTATATATAGTGTGGATATACTGACTTGTTGGTTTGCAGAGAACTTGACAAAAATTTTGACATATAATAATAATATATTGGTTTATTTCGGGAGGTTTTTCCTTCCCCTTTCTAATCTTTATTTTTTCTGTTCATAATTTAGATTTTTTTTTAAAGTTTTTAAAAGATTTATTTTTTATTCATTTTAAATTTCTTGTATTTTTAAATCAACCTTTATATTTTGCAAACCATTTGTAATTTTTGGGCTGACATGGAGCTTGTGGGTTGAGCCCTTGGACACTCTGCCTAGGTGATTAACACATCATCCACAACGTTGAACAGTAGAAATTACCGCGATTAAAAGCACAGACAAGATTCCCATGCTCAATCTATTAAACATGTAGACCATGGGAATGGGGGACTAACGGTTGGGGATAAGAATAATCGTTGGTCCCACACACAAAACCCACTGCATGGCGATAACCGTAGAAAGCCATTTCTAACCAACCAGCATCAATGTCCACTCAACAACGAATGAGATAAAATAAGAAATTGATTAGCTATGTCTCAAATACAATATATCTATTGAGTATTATATACCATATCATTCTTTTCTTTTCTTTTTTTACATCAAAATCATGCAGTTTTGTTTTTCTTTTTGTATTTTCTAGTGAAAGTGCATCACTTAGTGCCTCGTGATCTATTTTATAAACTGCTTTTCTCGAATAAAACTTTAATAATTAGCGAGTATGATTCTCTTGGTTATTCAATATTACAAATTACACAATATAAACTTGTTTTCCCTTAACTGCATGCATCGCTCGCAACCTTAATCAGGTTTCATTGAAACTATTCTAGGTCCTATTATTATTTTTTTATTAATGGCAGGACCTATTCATAAGTAAATAACAAAAACACATAGAGCTATTTTAGAAATGGATAATACTTATCCCACAGAAAAAAGCCATGCACCGATGGTGGCTACTGATTGTTTTGTTTTTTTTTTTTACTTAATAATTAAGGAAATGCTTTTTAAAGCTATCATGAATTTTTTTTTAAATGTTTAAGGGTATAAAAAAAAAGAAAAAAAAAAGAAAAAACAAATGGCCTTCTCGATGGAGTCTCTGTGACTGAAGTAGGATCCTTTAGAAATATAGTAAACTATAGGGGGATACGGCAAAGAGGAGACTACAACAAACGTTGGATGGCCAGTCCAAGGATAGCGCACGAGTTTAGACTAATCGGGGTTGCTCCTAACTTAATCAAAGATTGTTAGTTCACCATGCTTGGGTCCATTAGAGTGATACTAGTTGTTAACGTCGTGTTTCGCACATTTCGCACATCTAGGCCTGGTTCCAGCAACCCAGGTTTGAAGGCTTTGTGCATGCACACAAATGAAAATAAATGTGGCTCGGTGGTGTTTGGGGAGGCTTCGATGCCTAAATTAGTTAATCTTCTTAGGAAATCGTGTGGGAGTGCGAGAGTTTGGAGAAAATCCTTTGTACTTGGGGGTTGACTTTTATAGGAGGTTTTTGGGGGGACATCTTGTACCCTATGTCAGGGAGTTCACGTCATTCCCACTGTAGCCCGGTCAGGATCCTTTAATGTGGCGTGGAGCCTGGGATGGCGCCATCAATGCGGTGTGGAGTTCAGAGGATGGCACCATTAATGCAGCATGTCTCCCCGAGTGGCACCTTACTAGTAGATGATTGGCGTCTTGTCATTCGTGTTTCCCGCCCATTTGTCGGTGCAGGCCTTCAAGTGCTAGGTGTCACTCACTGGGGGCGCTAGGGATGAAGTGTTCCATCTGTTCTTAACAATTGTCTTTCCCGCGTGGGGGTTGCCTCTCGGGTTGGTGCAGTTTGCGATCCAGGTATCTAAAGTGGCGCTTGGGCCAGGTTGGGTAGTTCGTGGTCTTGTATGGGCCCATCCCAAGGGCCTGGGGGGAATCTCCCTCACATTGATGGTAGAAAACATGACCTATTTTGGTTATTTTCTCTTCTTTTCCAACCTAATCAATCAAAAACCGAAAACGCTAAAACTAAAAAACACTTAAAAGAGGATGGATAGAGAGTTTGTTATATAACAAAACCAAGTAAAAGTAAACCCCTTCAAAAGATCTATCAGCCTCTTATATGGCCTGCAATTCCACATCATAATAAAAAACTAAGTGTAGGTTGGAAAGCTACAATATCATAAGCTCATTGATTTAGGCTGTAAGCAATCCTACCTCTGAGGTTGCAATAACAATATTCTTCCCGATTCTGGCATTTTTGTCAATGATGCTCTCTGGACATTATCATAAGAGGAGGCGAATTGCTTGAAAGGATAAATGTAAATTGCACTTAAATAATATTTCAAAATTATAGGCCATCGTCGCATCAAACCAACTATTGAGACCCATATTGCAGGTGTGTTTTAGGTCTCAACACTCGACTACATATTCAATTCAACAAAAATGCCATTGTGCAAATTGGACAAGAATTTGAGATGTTAGTGCAGAAGTCTTTCCCATCCTCATATTTCATGATGCATGTGCAACTCTTACAATGATGCTTTTTGTCTTACATTTAAAAAGTTAAGAATCTCTAGCTGAGTCCGAATCTGATTCTGCATCTGATAGAAGTTCAAAGGGGGGAAGTCCCTCCTTTGATTCTGTTAGTATGGACCTCTATTGGGGGAAGTCCCTCCTCATCACTAGATTCAAGCTCATGATCCTCTTCTTGCTGGGAGGTCTTCCCACGCAAACTTCCACTAGAATCCTCCAAATGTGTAGATTTGAAGATTTCGGGCCCGCGTTGAGGGAAGAAAAATACAAGCAATGTAAAAATAGCAAACATGAAATGATTCAGCGACGCTTGCTTGCTTCTGTTTCCTAGTGAGAGCATTGAAAAAGCGAACTGCTACGGCTACTATTATTTAACTGATTCATTTACGTCAAACTTTCACAATCCAATCACGTCATCCTCATGAGGTTTGCATAATTGGTTAAACAAGTATAATTTTATCCATTGCAGTTGTTAAGATGTGAAGAAAACTCACCATTCCGGAGGTTTCTGAAGAGGGCAAAATTGTTCATAAAAGAGAACTTGGGACACAAGGCATGCCACCTTGCTACTTGATTCCAGAGCCTTTTCCTTTCCACTTACGTCAACCACAACAGAATTACCTGCACATTGAAAGAGCTACTCTATTTCGTTATTTAGTCCTTATAAGATGGTACAAGAATATCACAACAAAAAATAATAAATAATCTGAACGCTCTCCCACCCCTCCACCATCTTCTATCCATTCAATCACTTCGGACAATCGTTAGTAATAAAAACAAATGGGAATTTGCTATATCTTTTCTTTTCCATACAAGTATGGAAATGTGATATCTAAATACTCTAATAGAAATAAATTAGTCCTGATTCATTTTTGAGAGCTCCATGCCATCGATAGTGAATGGTCAAAAGGCCTGAACATACTTTTAAATAGACAAAAAAAAAAACCTCAAGGAATTCTTTAATTAAGGTTATGAAAGTATAAAAACGAAGTACAATTAATGATTGATCCACTGGAGGTACGTAATAATAACCAACTACAAGAATTAAAGAAAATGTAGAAGTTCTGAAGATTTCTTGGAGGGAACGACTTAACCCTCAAATTCCAGACAATGACAGGTAATTTTCTTGGTAAATGTAATCTGGAGTTTACATTCTAGGATGAGATTCCATGTCATAAAAATACTTTTAGTAAAGGGTAGTGCTATTCAGCTGCCCAGCGTTTATCATTGGGCATACCGCTAGTGCAATTTTCTTTTCTTTATTTTCTTTTAAACATTTTTTAACATCCTTAATTATTAATAAAAAATAAAAAAAATATACAATTTCACTAATAGTCACTTCCCTAACCATTAAGAAAAAAAATAATAAATAAAATAAAACATTTGAGCGATAACTTTGAACGGTAAGTTTGAGGGGGCCAAGTAGCATTTTCCTTTAGTAAATGTATTTGGAATAAAGCTTAACAAGATGGGATTCAAGAATTTTCTGATTTTGAAGTTTTAATGTGAAGCACACCTAGTCTTATCCACATGCTCTTTAATTTGAAGCTTAGACGGAAACAATGCCAGTGATTTCTCGCCTTGCCCATCCATTACCTTGAGAGAGATGGATAAAAAAGGTATCAAGATTAAAACTTGGAGTAGAGACATATTGCGTACAGAGAGAAACAAAACTATTTCAAAAAGAGGGCAAGGAAGAAGAATTACAAGTAGATAGATAAACAGCATTACAACTTTTTGGCAAACTACCTAGCTCAATATTCACCCAAGCCGATCATTATGTAGTATATGGACTTTGCTTGAATCCACTTAACTTCTAATTATTTTTAAGTCTAAGATAGAGAGTCGTCAAAATGTAGAAGGTAAATATCAAACAAAAATATATATTTATTTATTTTTTCCTTCTTTTAATTTCTTGGTGCCGGTTAATCTTTATTTATTTATTTATTTTGATTACCATGGGTATCCAGGCCAGTTTGCGCACACTTCAACTAATTCCATGGGGCCTAAAGTTAACGACCAGGTAAATTACCAGTGTCCCTAAGGGGATTCGAACTGGTGACCATTGAGGAGCAAACTCATGGCCGGACCAGCTGAGCTACCCCTCATGGTTCTTGGTGCTAGTTAATCAATGCTAGGTATAGAGAGATGGGGGTGTGTGTGGGTAGAAGCAATTGTAAATTAAAATAGAAAATCTTGAATTCATGAGGCTTGGGATCTTCGAACCGATAGGATCTTTGCACCAAGGCATTTTGTAGCAGCTTTCTTAGAAAGATTCAAGGACCTTGCTAAACCCATTTCAAACTTGTAACTTGAAATCCCAGTGACTCCCAAATTCCCATAAATGCGTTTGCAATGCAGATAAAAAGATCAAATATCTAACTAACATCATACGCAAAAAACTAAGAACTTTGTCGGGCTAGCGCTAATTCCTCACACACGCAAACAGAGAGAGGCAACTGTAAAAGTAACAGTTGAGGAAAAAATTAAGGAAAAAAAGAGTACCTCAATGAGATTAGAACCTCGAAGAGACAGCACTTGCATGATAGCTTGACCATCCTGGAGATTGAACTTCTCTTCCTCGGCTGCCCTCTTCAGATTCTTCCTTCCTCCTTTCATGTGCCCTGACTGCTACTACACAGTTTCACTCACACGCCTTAAAAGATAGCTACCAAGCAAAGAGGAAAGCATGCAATGAATGAATTTACCCAGCATGGATCGCCCAGAAGGACCCTATCGTTTGACCTGAAATCGCAAAGAATGGTGATTATGAACCTAAACCTAACAAGAATGAATTGTAAAGCGTGGCACAAATTGGTCAGATCACATAGGAGCTCGGCTCCCAAGCATCGACCATGTGAACCGACCACCGATCAAATTGATCCGACTACCGTCTCTCAAAAAGCTTAGGAAATAAACTTATTTGAACTCAGAAATAGAAAACTTCCAATTATAGGAGTTCCAGAACTGGTGTCACGCCAGTTTAACCCTTATAAAACCCTAGCATTGCTGCCAGCACTCTGTTTTCTCCCAAGTCTGCACCCTTCTCAGCTTGCTTTTCCCTAAGTTCATCAAGAAACTCATGGAAAGTATTGTTAACCCTCCTCAAGGCCTGCCGCAGCCATAGGTAAGCAACAACCTTCAGATTTCAAATCTGATTGCCCTAAAATGCATCTGTTTCCATCCGTAGTTGGTAAGAAGGATTAGGATTTCATCTTTAATCAATATGTTAACTAAGTTTTCTACTTCCTTTAAACCCCATCCTTCAATTCCTAAAGGCTGCAACTTTCTGCACAATCTTTATATCGAAGAAGTTTCAAGGGGCATACATTCTAAGGTTTAAAATTCCCGATCTTTAGTGATCCTAGCTTGTTCTTAACTGTTTCTCTACGTCTATACACAAAACTCTAAGGCTCGAAAGTGCAAGGAACATTTCTAAATCAAGGCCACTGAAGTGGCATCATTACATCATACATAGATATGTGAATTCAAGTTTGTTAAGGGTGAGACTCGGCCACTACAGAAATTTTGCAGCATTGTTACCCAATAGACGTAGCTGTTTAGACCCTATGTGGGGGCTGTATTGAGAGTTCAATCCTGTGACTTTTAACACTAATTTACCTATAACAAATATAATTTTTAACCCCAATGACTCAATCTTGCAATCGCATATATTACCTAAGTATTGAGCCATACCAAGGAGTTAGAATGGGTAAAACCCCAAAGAAAAAATCTGTGCATCAGCCTACTGTATGCATCAGCCAACACACACCCTACGTGCAACCAGTTTAGCCGTTTGATTTTTTCCTCTTGATTCGAGAGAGTACATTTGAAGAGAGAAAAGTGAGAGACATTGAGCAGAGAGTGAGAGCTTGATTTGATGAGAGAGAACACTTGAGGAGAGAGAGAGGTTGGAGATAGGAAGGTCGGTTTGATGAGAGAGAAAGCTTGAGAGAGAGGGGTTTGATGAGAGAGAGCTAAGGAGAGAGAGAGGTCGAAGAGAGAGAACTTGAGGAGTGAGAGAGGTCGAAGGGAGAGAAAACTTGATGAGAGAAAGGAGATGAGAGAGAGACGTAAGACGATTGGGGAGATGAGAGAGCTGATGAGATTTGACATTTAAAATATAAAAAAAATAAAAAGGGTGTTGTGTGTTTTGAATAGTTGCGGATCCCTAGCAAGTCTCGTCTATATTGGTGCGGCTACACACACACTTTGGGATGAGAGAGAGAGAGAGATCAACTGGGTTCTCAGCGATGCAGGAGTCCGAGCGTGAGAGACTTACTTCCGGTCGTGAGATAGGGAGACAGCGGGAGTTTACTTCCGGCTGGAAGGACCGAGCGAGAGGCAAAGAGGAGAAGAGTTGCCTTTTAGGTGTAGGGATGGCGTGAGAGGCGAAGTTGATCTTCGGCAGTGGTGCAGAGACAATGAGAGAGAGCGTTAAGGAGAAAGCCAAGTGATAGAGAAAAGGGATCCGGGCGCGTGTGATGCGTGATTTTTACAGAGCGTAAGAGCATCCACATCTGGCTGCCAAAGACCTTTTTAAGTGAAAATTCAAAGAAAATCTCTTCTTGTATCTGGGGCTGGTCTCTAACCGACAGAGTTGAATATCAATTTCGACGTTTGATTCTGATTAAAATTGGAGGTCAAGTTGAACTCCCACTGCGGTTCTACGAACTCGAAGAGAAAGCACTTGCGTGATGGTTTGACCATCCTACAGATGGAACTTCTCTTCCTCTACCGCCCTTTTCATATTCTTCCTTCCTCCAGCCCTGACTACTACTACAGACAGAAGAAAATGAGGTTATTGTTAGAGGCTTTCTTTCTGTTACTGTGATATCTGCTGAAGAGTTGCCAGCGGTGGATCTATTGGGGAAGGCTGATCCCTATGTTGTAATCACTTTGAAGAAATTAGAAATGAGAAACAAAACTCGGGTAACACCTTGGTTGCCCATTTTATCTTCCGTCACTTGTTTCCTTTATGTTTTTCCCTTGGGCACTTGTTTAGTATCTTTAGTGGAATCCTGGCCCCTTGGGTGTCCCATTCTGGTCTTAGATTCTTGTGAACAGAGTACAGTCATCTCTAGTTACACAGGCTTTAGATTCACTTACAAGTTCCTTTGTTTCTCAGGTTGTGAATGAGAGCTTGAATCCAATTTGGAATCAAACTTTTGACTTTGTTGTTGAGGATGGATTACACGATATGTTAATTCTTGAAGTCTGGGACCACGACACATTTGGAAAGGTATAGATTTTCTGCAATTATCATTATTTTTACATTTTTGTATAATTTTTCCATCAAGATGCTCTGAATTCATAGTTCTAACTGGTTGATTTCCCACATTAAGCAACGTGGCATGTTAAAAAATAAAATAAAAAAACGTTGTTGGCTCTGGGTTTTGTTTGGTGTCAACTGTGGAAATCCTACCTAAAAAGGTGGGTGGGTGGATTTTGAATGGACCTTCATTCTAATGTCGAGTATCCCATGGTGAGATATTTGGATGGAAATAATGTCCTAAGGCGACTTCGATGAATAATTACTTATCTAGAATCGCATAATTCAATCTTTGTCAAAGGTGGCTGTATCCAAACTGGATTAGCTAACATAAGTATAGATGCTTTTGCTTATGGCGGCTTTTATAATGTGCAGGATTATATTGGGAGATGCATCTTGACACTAACTAGGGCTAGATTGGAAGGGGAATTCAAAGAGTGCTTCCAGGTAGATGAAGCCAAATCAGGAAAACTGAACTTGCATCTCAAGTGGATGCCACAGCCAGTTTACCGTGATTCTTGAGTGCTCCTTTCTAGCAGCTGATGGCAAGACATTAAATCAAAGAGAATGTACCACCTGCTCGATGTATACCAAGAACATTGCTAACACCGACACTAACACCGACACTGATACGAATTAAACGATTAATAAACCTTGCACCGTATATGTAATAGTTGAATGTATAAAATCTCGTAGCATAAGCTATACGTAAACTACTTATCAAAAAGGCTCGTTGTACACTAGTGAGGTTTTGACTAGAGCACTAGCATTGGAGGTTTCTTTATACGCATCTTCAAAATCACATCTTTGAAAGATTGATTTTGCATATCAAGAAAAACTCTCACATTGGATTATGTATTTTTGAACCAAATGATAATAATTTTATTTTTTATTTTTTATTTTTATTTGTTTCCAAATTATTATATATATATATATATTACAATTAGCATCCACTTTGTATTATCAACTTAATACAAATTTCATGTATGAAAATCATCTTAATATAAATTCTACAAAATTAACTTTAATGGATATGAGAGAAAATAATAATAAAATAATATTTGAAGAGTAAATAATATTTTTTCAAATTCGAAGAAACATTATGCATAACTATACATAAATTTGTATCCGATGGGTGGATACAATTACAATCCTAGAAGCCAGCATACACACACACATATATATTAAATATATTACTTATTCATTCTCAAGTTTGTTGCTACTTCTTGATTCTAAAGGTATTTACAAACCAATCTTGCTTCCTTGCAATCACCCATTGTCCAATAACAATTCCTATTACAAATCCACACCCGTACCCGATCACAACTACTTTCCACCCAAATTCAAATGGAGACACTAAACCTTGATTTCCTTCATTTGGAGGTTTAGGCAGTGAATCTCCACATGTTTTTGACAATGGCCTTCCACACAATCCTGGGTTACCATCGAAAGAACTGTTCGGAAACATCTCAAATTGATTTCCATGTGGTATGAGACCCGTGAGACAATTGTTGGACACTTGAAAGATCGCCAAGAAAGTGAGTTGGACGAGTTGTGGGGGTATTTCTCCAAACAACTTATTTTGAGAAAGATCCAATGATTCTAGTTCTGTCAAGTTTGCCAACGATGATGGGATATGACTGAAGAGAGCATTGTTGGAGAAATTGAGAATGTGTAGTCCTTTTAGATTTCCCACTACTTCTGGAATTTCTCCTTCAAATCTGTTGCATGATAAATCAATGACTATGAGTTCATCTTGGATCCTCTCATACTCCAACTCTATACCCTTGGTTGTTAGTGTAATTGAGTAACGGATGCCAGAATAGTAATCCAAGTATTGAAACTTTTTTGCACCAAATAATTTCATGGTGTTCCACCGTTGGAAGCATTCTGCGGGCAAATCTCCAAAGAAATTGTTGTGGGAGAGATCGATGATATGCAAGTTGGAGAGTGTGCAATTGATTTGGATATTTCTTATTGCACCGTAAAATCCATTAGAGCAAAGAATGAAAATCTTCAGCTCGGGAAGAGTTCCTAACCATAAGGGAAAGGTATCATGGATCTTATTGTAACCAACATCAAGATACTCTAACTCCTTACAATTGGCCAATGATCTTGGGAGCCGACCTTGTAATTGGTTTTGATTCAAGTGGATCACCCTTAACCTGCACCCTTTTGCCCATGCATCTGGGATGGTTCCACCGATGTTATTGCTTCGTAGTTCGAGTGCTACCATAGACTGGCTAAAGTTGCAGAAACATGGGTGCAGCTTGCCGCTCAAATTGTTATAGGACAAATCAAGCATATAAAGTGAACTCAGATTGCAAAACAACGGTGAAATTTCTCCCGTAAATGCATTTTTATTGACTTGATAATATTGGACATATGGTGGTGGAATCGGGAGAGATCCTTGCAGACTGTTGTTGTCAAGGTACAATGTTCGTAGATTAGGCCAGGGAAGAACATCTCGAGAATTTTCAAAACCTGTAAGAAAGTTGTTGGAAAGATATAAATCTTGAATAGATGGTCGAATTTGAAAAATCGAGAACGATCCTTGCAGCATGTTATTTTGGAGGCCCAACCTTTGTAGATTAGGCCAGGGAAGAACATCTCGAGAATTTTCAAAGTCCGTGAGAAAGTTGTTAGAAAGATATAAATCTTGAAGGTTTTCTTTACTTGCATTAAACATCCATTTGGGTATTATACCTTGAATATTGTTTTCTGATAGATCTAGCCACACAAGTTTGTTTTGGTTCTGTAGGAAATTCGGGAACTTTGTTAAGTTGAGAGAAGATAAATGTAAAAATTGTAAACGCGGAAAAGTGTGATTAGAACTGGCTTTGGTGAGGGATGACAAATCGTTGAACGAGTTCCCTGAGAGGTGCAGATCAGTGAGTTGCGTAAGGTTCCAGAGAGAATTTGGGATTGATCCAGAGAAATTGCAATAATCAATTCTTAAAGCTTGAAGGACCGTGCTGGAATAAAATTCGGGCAACTGGCCAGTGAGATCTTCATTGTATCGTATCCCAAGGACTCGTAGTTGTGGTAGCTGAAAAATTCGAATTGGGAACTCCCCGTACAATCCACAACCATCTAGCTCTAGAGTCCTCAAAGAAGACAAGTTTGCCAAGCTTTCAGGTACTATGGACGATATGTTGACGTAATTAAGAAGAATCTCTTCGAGGCAGGTTAGGTTTTGGACTAACCTTGTGAAACTTCCAATAAGTAAATTGTCATTGTAAGACAGATTGAGAGACAACAACTTGGAGAGGTATGAAACTTCGAAAGGGACTTCTTCTGAAACATAAGACTCACTAAGATTAAGATACGTCAGCCTTGAAAGATTGCCAATTGTAGATGGGATTTTAGAGTGATTGAAGTAATTAAAAGCAAGATTAAGGCTCCGAAGATGAGAAAGGCGGAAGAGGCTGCTGTTGGAGTTGATAGAACCATAGAGACAGCCTTCACTAAGGTCAAGGCCAATAACATGACCTGTGTGGGGGTCGCACTCAACCCCATCCCATGAGCAGCAATCTGATCTACCATGCTCTGCTTCTACCCTCCATGATGTAGTCCTAGTTGGACTTGAAGTATAATTGTATATGATAAAGCTATCCTTGAATTGCATTAGAGCTGACCTCTCATCTTGATGACAAAGTGGCTGCGGAGAAGACAAAGAGGCCATGAGTAAAAGAAGGAACAACACTAAGAGATCAGGGAAGAGAAAGCGGAAACATGTAGGCATGGTTTCGGACTAATAATGTTTTAGAGTGTTGAGATAGTGCAAGAAGAAGAAGCGAAGGCTCTTTATTTATAGAGTAAGTAGTGCTCAAGCAAGCAATGACGCAAGTGGAGTGGGTAGGAAAATTTATGATTAATTTGTTGTGGAAAAGAAAGGAAACTTACGACTGATGGATGTCAAGGAACAGCTAGAGTCTGATATCATTTTAATTTAATAGCGGTGGATGGAAAAAGCATTTACTTGTATATAGTTTCCTATTACGAACCCACATGATCCGTAGCCAATCACAAGTACTACTTTCCAACAAAACTCAAATGGAGACAGTAGTAAGTATACAGCCAGTAGGCGGTGAAGCTCTGCCATGCATCATTGCATAAGAAGTGGAAAAGAGTCAATTCAACACGTTTTTAAATAGACAATGGGAGACTTGGAATAATGAACGATAATGTCTCTTCCAAGACCAAAAATTTAAACAAGAAAATTATCATCAATCTGCCTACGTACAAGAAGAAGAAAATACATTTTTTAAGAGATAATGGGAGACTTGCAATAAACTAACAAAGAGATTCCAATGTCTCTCCCAAGACCTGAGATTTATAAACGATAAAATTATCAACTTACAATTTAATATGCCGACGAGAAGACGAGAAGACTTGGAAATTACTTTATAACTTCATGTTGTGGAAAAGAAAGGAAAGAAACTTACAGCTCACGACAAGGAGCAAACTTTGATATCAGTCAAGCACGTTCATTTTAAAAATCTCTTTAATTCTGATCGTGATATCAAAATCTCTTTATAAATATATATAATTCCCCTACTACTAGACTATATATCAAAACTGGAAATATAAAAGACTGTTATAGTTTGGACATGCATACATACATTTGGGGAACATGAGCTAGAGTCTGATATCATTTTAATTTAATTGCGGTGGATGGAAAAAGCATTTTCTTATAAAGCATTTTCTTCTTGGTTTGCAGAGAACTTGACAAAAATTTTGACATATAATGATAATATATTGGTTTATGTTAAATTCACAAGTTCACGTACATTAATGGCCTAAGCCACACTTTATTTGGGGACGTTTTTCCTTCCCCTTTCTAATCTTTAGTTTTTCTTTTCATAATTTATATTTTTTTTAAAGTTTTTAAAAGATTTATTTTTTATTCATTTTAAATTTCATGTGTTTTTAAAACATGAATCTTTAGATTTTGCAAACCATTTTTAATGTCTGGGCCGACATGGAGGTAAATATAGTACCATATATAATTATCCATTCTCGAGTTAATTGTTGCTACTTAATTCTTTCCCAAGGTCTTTTACAAATTAATTGTACCATATATTATATTAGCATCAAATGAATTGTTCGGAAACTTTCTCAAATTGATTTCCATGCAGTGTTGGACTTGTGAGAAGATTGTTGAACAAGTTGTCAAGAAAGTAAGTTGGGTTAGTTGTGGGATATTTTTCCAAAGAACTTGTTTTGAGAAAGATCCAATAATTGATCTATTTCTGTCAAGTTCTCCAACAATGATGGAATATGACTGGAGAGAGCATTATTGTTGGAAAAAAATGAGAATACGTAGTCAAATAGATGGTGATGGAACTTGGGAGAGAGAGGTCTTTGCATGCAATTATTCTCAAGGTCTAATTCTTGTAGATTAGGTTTGGGAATAACTGTCTCGAGAATTTTCAAATTTCGTGTGAAAGGTGTTAGAAAGATATAAATCCCAAATAGAAGGTAGAACTAGAGGAATCGAGAATGATCATTGTAGACTGTTGTTATCAAGGTCCCCCATCAGCTGAAGCTTTTGAGATTAGTGACGATTTCTTTGATACCATGTAAAATCCCAACTAATCCCAAAAACTTAAGCTGATGGAAAGAGTTAGATTTTATTATTTATTTTATATCCTAACATAACCAAAGTCTAATATTTTCTAAATTAGTAAATGTTAGAACATCTCAAGAATTTGCAAATCGTGTGAGAAAGTTGAAAGAAATTCATGAGATAATCAGTCTGGAAGAGATTGAAAGAATTATAACTTAGTAGAGAACTTGTGTGAAATACGTGCAAAAATTTTCCAACAAAAAATAATAAATAATCTGAACGCTCTCCCACCCCTCCACCATCTTCTATCCATTCAATCACTTCGGACAATCGTTAGTAATAAAAACAAATGGGAATTTGCTATATCTTTTCTTTTCCATACAAGTATGGAAATGTGATATCTAAATACTCTAATAGAAATAAAGTCCTGATTCATTTTTGAGAGCTGCATGCCATCGATAGTGAATGGTCAAAGGGCCTGAACATACTTTTAAATAGAGACAAAAAAAAAAAAAAAAACCCTCAAGGAATTCTTTAATTAAGGTTATGAATGTAAAAAAACGAAGTACAATTAATGATTGATCCACTGGAGGTACGTAATAATAACCAACTACAAGAACTAAAAAAAATGTAGAAGTTCTACAGATTCCTTGGAGGGAATGACTTAACCCTCAGATTCCAGACAATGACAAGTAACAAGGCTGTGCATCCGGATCCGGATCAGTCAGGTAATTTTCTTGATAAAGATTGTAATCTGGAGTTGACATTCTAGGGATTGGTTTGACGTGCCCTGCCTCGATGAGATTCCATGTCATAAAAATACTTTTAGTAAAGGGTAGTGCTATTCAACTACCTAGCATTTACCCTTGAGCATACTCTGCTAGTGCAATCTTTTTCTTTTCCTTTTTTTTAAACATTTTTTAACATCCTTAATTATTAAGAAAAAATATAAAAATATATAATTAATTCACTACTAGTCACTTTCTTAACCATTAAGAAAAAAAATAATAGATAAAATAAAACATTCGAGCGGTAATTTTGAGCGGTAGGTTTAAGGGGCCAAGTAGCATTTTCCTTTAGTAAATGTATTTGGAATAAAGCTTAAAAAGACGAGGGATTCAAGAATTTTCTGATTTTGAAGTTTATGTGAAGCAAACCTCGTCTTATCCACGTGCTCTTTTGAAGCTTAGACGGAAACAATGCCAGTGATTTCTCGCCTCGCCCATCCATTACCTTGAGACGAGAGATGGATAAAAAAGGTATCCGGATTAAAACTTGGAGGTGGAGACATATTGTGTACAAAGAGAAACAAAACTATTTCAAAAAGAGGGCAAGGAAGAAGAATTACAAGTAGATAAACAGAATTACAACTTTTTGGCAAACTACCTAGCTCAATATTCACCCAAGCTATACGAAGGAGTTAGAATGGGTAAAACTTCACAACCACAAGGCCGGTTGGACAGCCATACACACGCACACACACTTGGTCTTCGTTGGTGCAGCTATGCACACACTTTGGGATGAGAGAGAGAGAGAGAGATCACCTGGGCTCTCAACGATGCAGGAGTCCGAGCGTGAGAGAGTTAGACTTCGTCAGTTCAAGCCGTGCGAGATAGGGAGACAGCGGGAGTTTACTTCCGGCAGGGAGGACCGAGCGAGAGGCAGAGAGGAGAAGAGCTGGCTTTTACGTGTAGGGATGGTGTGAGAGACGAAGTTGATCTTCGGCAGTGGTGCAGAGACAGTGAGAGAGAGCGTTAAGGAGAAAGCCAAGCGATAGAGAAAAGGGGTCCGGGCGCGAATGTGATTTTTACATAGCGTAAGAGCATCCGCATCCGATAGCCAAAGACTCTTTTAAGTGAAAATTCAAAGAAAATATCTTCTTGTATCCGGGGCTGGGCTCTAACCAACAGAGTCGAATATCCAATTTCGACTTTCGATTCTGATTAAAATTGGAGGTCAAGTTGAACTCCCACTGCGGTTCTAAGAACACGAAGAGAAAGCACTTGCGTGATGGTTTGACCATCCTGGAGATTGAACTTCTCTTCCTCTGCCGCCCTTTTCAGATTCTTCCTTCCTCCTGCCCAGACTACTTCTACAGACTACAGAGTTTCACTTTCACTCACACGCCTTTCACAAAAGACAGCAACCAAGCTAAGAGGAAAGCGTGCAATGAATTAGTTTTACGTAGCACGGATTGCTCGAAAGGACCCTATCGTTTTGCCCAAAATCGCATGGAATCATATGGAAGATTCCGAACCTAAATCTAACTGCATGAAATTTTTACATTCCTAGCAGTGTTTTGGTTTGTATAATTCTGTTTCGCCCGATTTATCGCATAATCTCTCTTCAATTGCAAATTGCTTCTCTGAAGTTCCTACCTGAAATTTTCTGTTACTGTGATATCTGCTGAAGAGTTGCCAGGGTGGATCTATTGGGGAAGGCCGATCCCTATGTTGTAATCACTTTGAAGAAATCAGAAATGAGAAAAAAAACTCGGGTAACACCTTGGTTGCCCATTATCTTCCTTCACTTGTTTCCTTTATGTTTTTCCCTTGGGCATTTGTTTAGTACCTTTTGTAAAGAATTGGATACTGCTGTGATTTCAATGAATAATTTCCCACACTTTTTATTGATACAGATTCTCTCTTATATACAGAGTGGAAGGGCAGCTAAATTAGGAAACATATAAACGGTAAACCTAAAATTGTGCTACTATTACAATATACAGCTATAGAATTCAAATTTAGAATTAGCTCTAAATATAGAATTAATGACAGGATATTTGGCATGATTCCAAGCTAAACATGCTCTGTTTTGATTTGAGTAGAATCCACGCATGTTTCCCTTATACGCCCTCGCAAGATTGAGCTTCCATCGACAAGACCAATCTTGTTACGTAGCAATTCCGTGCGCTGTTTTGACAAAGGCTTCGTTAACAGATCAGCTAGTTGGTCTTGAGTATGTACATGTCTTACTTGAAGGCTTCCTTTTTGCACTAGGTCACGCACAAAGTGAAGGTCGATTTGAATGTGTTTCATGCGTGAATGATTAACGGGGTTGAAACTGAGATGTGTGGCTCCGAGGTTGTCACATAACAGATGGGGAGTTTCTTTGACTGGAAATGTGAGTTCTTTGAAAAGAGTGGACAACCACATTGTCTCGGAAGCCGCATTAGCTAGTGCCCGGTATTTAGCCTCGGTTGTGGATCTTGCAACTGCACGTTGTTTCTTGGAGCTCCAAGAGATGGGGTTAGGTCCCAAAAAACTGATAAATGCAGAGGTTGACGTGTGGTCATCCACATTTCCAGCCCAATTGGCATCGGAGTATGTCCTTAATACTGGAGTTCTAGCTTTGTGGATCTGAATACCATAAAAAATGGTCTGTTTTAAGTAGCGTAGGAGCCTTTTGGTTGCTGTCCAGTGATTTGTAGTCGGCTTGTGCATAAATTGAGAGAGTTTGTTGACTGCAAATGAGATATCGGGACGTGTCAAGAAAAGGTATTGAAGGCTGCCAATGATTCTATGAAACTCTGTGCTGTCCACAGCAGCAGTGCCATCAACCAATTGAATGGATTGAGTTGTAGAGAGAGGAGTTGAGACATCTTTTGCACCACTCATACATGTGTTGGCTAGAAGTTCACAAACATATTTATGTTGTGAGAGAAATAGTCCTGCCCGAGTAGGAATTACTTCAATTCCCAAGAAAAAATGAAGAGAACCCATATCCTTGAGAGAAAACATGTCACCCAGCTGCTTAATAATGGTGGCCACAAGAGTTGAATTATTTCCTGTGATGACAAGGTCATCAACATACACTAGGAAATAACAAAGATTTGAGCCTTGACTGTAAATGAAGAGAGAAGAGTCTGCCTTGGAATTTTGAAAACCCAACTGAAGAATAGCATTTTTTAGGGCTGTGTACCAAGCCCGTGGGGCTTGTTTAAGCCCATAGATAGCCTTTTTAACCTGCAAACATGGTTAGGTTTGGACAACTCTTTGAACCCCGGAGGTTGTGCCATAAAAACAGTCTCAGTTAATGCACCATTAAGAAAGGCATTGTTGACATCCATTTGCCTCAAATCCCATCCATTCATGACTGCAATAGATAATACAGCTCTAATAGTGGCTGGTTTAACCACAGGGCTAAAGGTCTCTTTGTAATCAACACCAGGACGTTGATTGTAACCCTTAGCAACTAGACGGGCCTTGAATCTATCCACCAACCCATCAGTGTTCCTTTTGACCCGAAATATCCACTTACAACCCACGGGTTTACAGTTTGAAGGTGGTAAAACTAGGTCCCAAGTCCCATGTTTCATTAGAGCAGTGAGCTCATTGGACATGGCCTCACGCTAGTGAGGTTGAGAGATGGCTTGGCTCACACTCGTTGGTTCGATGGTCTGAGGGAGAGGATGTTTGGACACAGTATGAATTTGTTTGGGTTTGAAAATTTGGTTAATTGATCTTGTGGTCATGTTATGAGTGCGTTGAGGAGGATTATTTGTTTGGGTAGGGTTTGTGAGATTCGGATTTGGGAGATGAAGATCTGAACCTAGATGTGTATCAGGAGAAAAATCATGAGATTGTGATTGCAAATTTAAAGGAGACAGAGTCCGATTGTCAGCTAGAGAAGGATTCGGATGGGTGGTGGTGTGATCTAGGGCTTGCAAATCATCATGAAGTAAAGAAGCAGAGGGTTTGAAATTACCTGGGGAGGACGCAACGATGGCAAGTGAGCCTTCCGGAGGCAACAATGATGCTGAGGCGTCGGACACCGTTGATGAAGACACTCCAGTCTGCTGGGCACCGAAGTGAAGGGGGAGAAATTGGTGAGGTTCTCGAGTGGTCTGGGTTGGCATGGAAGTCACGGGTTGAGACGAGCTGTAGTGGTGTTGATTTTCATCAAACAACACGTGGCGAGAGATGAAGAATTTTTTTGTTTGCGGCTCAAAACACTTGTAGGCATTTTGAGTTGGTGAATAACCAAGAAAAATATAGGCTTTGGATTTGGGCTGCATTTTATTTGAGTTATAGGCCCATGTGAGAGGATAACAAATGCACCCAAAATTTTTAAATTTTAAATAATTTGGCGATTGACCAAAAAGAGCTTCAAAAGGTGATTTGTCCTGGAGGAGAGGCTTGGGTTGTCGGTTTATGAGGTAAGAGGCTGTTTGAAAAGCATAGGGCCAATACGAGAAGTTAAGATTTGCATCATGAAGAAGTGTAAGACCCGTTTCAACTAGATGACGGTGACGACGTTCAGAGACACCATTTTGTTGCGGGGTGTGTGGAGCAGTGGTATAGTGAGTTATGCCATGAAGCAAGAGATAGGATTTTAAAGCGATAAACTCACCACCATTGTCGGAGTAGAGAGTTTTGATCGGTTTTTGAAATCGGGTTTCAACAAACTTTTTGAAATGCGGAAAAATATTAGAAACACCGGATTTAGTGACCATTGGATAAAACCATATATATTTTGTATAATGATCAACAAAAATAAGGTAATATCGTGATCCACCAATTCCAGTATAACTAGCGAGACCCCACACATCCGTGTAAATAAGTTCAAGTGGTTCATGACTTTGGAGACTAGTGACACGAAACGGTTGTTGATGTGCTTTATTAATAGAACATGAATGACATAATGAAGACAAATTTTTGTGCGGGAAAATAGGAAGAGAAAAATTCTTAACAAGATGATGGACAATTTTAAGAGAATGGTGCCCAAGACGCTTGTGCCATCCATCAATGGAAGTCCGTTCATGCACATTAGCAACCTTTTTTGACGCCACCATTGATTTTGGGAAGGTGTAGATGCCATTGTTACATGCTCCTTTTAGTAGGATCGCCCCCGTGATCTTGTCCTTCACAAGAAAATGAAAGGGATGAAATTCAACAAAGACATCATTTTGTTTTGTGAGATGATGCACAGAAATTAAATTTTTGCAAAGGTTTGGAACACAAAGGGAATCACGTAAGGTAAAAGTTCGGTAAGGAGAGTGTAAAGCCAAAGAACCAATGTGTGAGACTGCCAAACCTGAACCATCACCGAGAATTACTTCGTCAGTGCCATCATACTCGGAATGAATAGATAAATTGAAAAGATCACCCGTGATATTATGAGAAGCGGCCGAATCAAGTAGCCAATTTTTATCCTTTCCAGTAGAAGTTGTAGCACAATTGATGGAGACGTTCTGTGAATGGAATTGAGGGCAGGACTTGGCAACGTGGCCCAGTTGGTCACAAAGTTGGCATTTGGGCTAATAACGCCGGTTGGAATTATTGGGCTTACCAGAGTTGTTGTTGGAGCGACGTACATCACGCTGGGCTCCATTGAAGTTTCGGCCTGGGCTGGAGCCTTGAGGCCCACGGGAACTCTCATTTTGCTTGAAGAACCTCTGTTGACTCCCCCCATGCGCAGACTGCTTCATCTTCGTGTAGTTAGCGGAAGCAACTATTTGCTGTGTTGCTGCTTCCAAGCGCCTGAGATATGCCTCGTGCCCAACCAACAGATCGTGCAACTCCTCAAAGGCCAGTGATGATTCACGGGCTCGAATAGGTGCTGCAATCTCCAGAAAATCTGGACCTAAACCATTCAACACATAAAGGGTTAGGTCATCATCCGAAATTGAATGATCAATTATGGCTATTTCATCAGCCAAGGTCTTCACAGCATGGAGGTATTCTGTGATCGACCGATTGCCACGCTGGATTAAGGTGAGTTCCTCCTTTAACTGCATTGCACGAGTTCTTGATTGGCTAGCATATAGATTGGTTAGTTTTTTCCAAGCTTCATGGGAGGACTTGGCTGTAGCAATGAGTGGTGTGATGGAAGGAGATGTGGAGGCTAAAATAGCACTCAGGATAAGTTTATCCTGTCGGACCCAGTGGGTCTTGTGCAGCTCATCAGCGGCGGTACCAGCTGAAGAGGGACACCGAAAGGTGCCTTCGACATAGTCAAGTAAATCATAACCAATAAGAAGTGCTTCAAATTGAGCACGCCATTGAGGAAAGGTGGAAGGAGTTAATTTTTCATTGATTTGGGCAGTGATATTGAGAGCAATAAGGGGTTTTTCTGTTGTGGATCGAGGTTGGGTGTTGAGGGTAAAGTTGGGGGTTTGATCAGGGGAGGGAGACATTGTGGTGACTTGGATCGGTGGCTCGTTAGAGATCGGCTCTTCTGATACCATGTAAAGAATTGGATACTGCTGTGATTTCAATGAATAATTTTCCACACTTTTTATTGATACAGATTCTCTCTTATATACAGAGTGGAAGGGCAGCTAAATTAGGAAACATATAAACGGTAAACCTAGTGCTACTATAACAATATACAGCTATAGAATTCAAATTTAGAATTAGCTCTAAATATAGAATTAATGACAGGATATTTGGCATGATTCCAGGCTAAACATGCTATGTTTTGATTTGAGTAGAATCCACGCATGTTTCCCTTATACCTTTAGTGGAATCCTGGCCCCTTGGGTGTCCCATTCTGGTCTTAGATTCTTGTGAACAGAGTTATAGTCATCTCTAATTACACAGGCTTTATATTCACTTACAAGTTCCTTTGTTTCTCAGGTTGTGAATGAGAGCTTGAATCCAGTTTGGAATCAAACTTTTGACTTTGTTGTTGAGGATGGATTACACGATACGTTAATTCTTGAAGTCTTGGACCACGACACATTTGGAAAGGTATAGATTTTCTGCAATTATCATTATTTTTACATTTTTGTAGAATTTTTCCATCAAGATACTTTGAATTCATAGTTCTAACTGGTTGATTTCCTACATTAAGCAACGTGGCATGTTAAAAAATAAAAAAGCGTTGTTGGCTCTGGGTTTTGTTTGGTGTCAACTATGGAAATCCTTACTAACAAGGTGGATGGGTGGATTTGATTTTGAATGGACCTTCATTCTGATGTCGAGCATCCCATCGTGAGATATTTGGATGGAAATAATGTCCTGAGGTGGCTTCGATGAATAATTACTTATAATCTAGAATCGCATAATTCAATCTTTCTGTATCCAAACTGGATCGGCGGACCTAGTTACACTGACAAGTATAGATGCTTTTGCTTATGGCGGCTTTTATAATGTGTAGGATTATATGGGGAGATGCATCTTGACACTAACTAGGGCTATATTGGAAGGGGAATTCAAAGAGTGCTTCCAGCTAGATGAAGCCAAATCAAGAAAACTGAACTTGCATTTCAAGTGGATGCCACAGCCAGTTTACCGTGATTCTTGAGTGCTTTTCAGCAGCTGATGGAAAGACAATTAAATCAAAGAGAATGTACCACCTGCTCGATGTATATCGAGAACACTGCTAACACCGACACTGACACCGACACTGATACGAAGTAAACAATTAATAAACCATATATGTAATAGTTGAATGTACAAAATCTCGTAGCATAAGCGATACGTAAACTACTTATCAAAAAGGCTTGTTATACACTAGTCAGGTTTTGACTAGAGCACTAGCATTGGATTGTATATCAAGAAAAACTCACACATTGGATTATGCATTTTTTAACCAAATGATAATAGAATATTTTTTTTTTATTTGTTATCAAATTATTTTTTTATATATATTTTACAATTAGCATCCACTTTGTATTATCAACTTAATACAAATTTCATGTATCAAAATATCTTAATATAAATTTTACAAAATTGATTTTTTTAGGACATTTGTTAAAAAGGACCAAATGCGTGTGAAACAAGTTGTGAACTATTCCTTTTTTTAGGTAAAGATGCAATCATTTGCAAAGAAAGGTCAGAGATTATACGCTTAAAGGCAATCTGGCCAACAACTATATCTTTTGATGAGTACCCATAAATTTTACTGGTTAGAAAGGAATGCAGATAAGAGAGACAACAACAACTATATCATGAGATGTACCTCAGGTCAATCATATCTTTCTCTGCAACTCCACTCCCCTATGAAAATGTATAAATCCACCATAATTGAGGTGCTTTGACTCTTATCCTTAATGGCAATCAAGCCAACCATACTCCTTGGATAATGCTTCTTCAGTTTTCTCCTTCTAGTATTGCTTGCCATGTATTTCAGAAATCAAACATGTTAAAGATATTTTCCTCATCATCTTGTCTATCAATATGCATGGCTTGTAATTAATCAATAAATAGTCTGCATGTCCTCATAGCCAATGACGCTTATGTTCAATGACTGAAGCTGGCTTTTCATACTACATTTTGATGTTAGAATTCCGTCTGTGTGAACTCAGCATAAATTGTGGGCTCAGTTCTGAAAAGCAAGGAATGGTTTTGCACACCATTACTGATTGTGGAATATGAAACGAGTCAGTTGCCACCTTTTCCCCATCATCATTACGGTTCCAACGGTACAATACATGTGTCGTATTTTTAATCTCCAGTGTAGAATGTCCATAACTGGCTTCTGAGAATGCAGAACAATCTGGTTGTGGATCTCTAAGCCTGCAGTACCAGCAAGTAAACATGACTGCACTACTGGGAACACGTTTTTTTGTGACTCATCATTATCCTTTAGGAAACGAACAAGGGAAGTGAATTTCAGCAAGACCTTCCTGATTAATTTCCTCCATCTCTAACTGTTATGTAAAGCTGCTGGTTTGTGTGGTACAGGGTTGCTGTCACCACTTGATATATTGTGGTGTATATTTTGAGATTTGATACAGAAAACAAAAGAAAAATAGTCTGAAATTTGGTATTTCAATGTTTCCTGGGCACCCCATCTTTGCCAGTAAAATAAGAATCAAATAGACATGCCTCCACCTTCTTCCCACCCACCCAACCAACAAATCAAAGAAGAAGGTTCATTTTTTATCCATTAGATAGAAAAGCATCAAAATTATTGGTTCACCATATCCTAAATTATCATTGAACAATAAATAAATAAAAGCGAAAACAAATGCAAATATGATCATTGGGACAAAGGCAGTACCGAATTAATTCGTTCACTTAAAAAGTATCCCAAACCATATACCTTCCTACTTCTAATGTTAAAACAAAGTGAAAGTATCACTGGTTTTACAGTCTTAGTTTGTTCTAGTATCATAAACTCAATGAATACAGATAGCAAGAAAATAAACAATACGCATATCTGCAGAACCAAGTTGGGGGGCTTCCATCTCTCCTTTGTGAAGAGATTTGCATCATGGTTACAAAGCAAATTTTTAAGACACAAATAAAGTCAATATCACAAACTATTATTGCATTAGTTGTCTTCAGTTTCCAAGCTTTCGCATTTTAAAAAAAATATATGTATATATATAATGTTAAGAATATAAATAATTAAATCTATATTTTTCCATCCAGTTTAAGCATTTGGAACAAGTGTTTAATTACACAAATATCTCGTATCAATTCTAGTATTCACATATGCTTCATAGTTCATACTAAAACACAATTGCTTCATGCTTCATACAAATATCTCATATCAATTGGGATGAGCTTTTTTCCCTCTCGAGAGAGTCTTCCCTCGTAGAGGTTTTTTTTTCCTGTCCAGTACAGGTACTTCACTTTTTTCTGGTTCTAGTTTTGGTGCTTGGTGACATCATGGGAGAGTCAATAGACAATCTTTGTAAGAGGTTGTCTTTGTCAGAGAAGGAGCAAGATGAACTATTGGTAGAAGATTCTTTGATAGAAGAGTGCAAGAGCATAGGGAGTATTGTCTTTTTGTCACGTTGCTGTTTAAGAAACATGAATAGGGAAGCTTTTAAGCACACTTTGAAGAGCATATGGAGGCCAGTCAAAAAGCTTTCTTTCAAAAACTTGGGTTCCAAAATTTTTTTGGCTGAATTTGAAGATGATAGAGATAGAGAACATGTATCGCGAGAAGGGCCTTAGTCTTTTAATAAGTCCTTGGTCTTGTTGAAACAGTTTGAAGGAGATCTTTAGGTTAGTAACATTAACATTGTTGAGACTCCTTTCTGAATTTGGTTATATGATTTGCCTCTCCATGCAATTTCTGAGAAGGTTGATAGAGGCTAACCTCAATGAAAATATGGCAGTGCATGAGCTTTTACAAGTTTATGAATTTGCTTTTGGGCAAAACATAAATAGAGACAAAACAATAGTGATTTTTAATGGGAATGTGTCTAATGAAAGAAGGACAGATTTGCTACAATTTTAGGGGATACAGAGCTTTGAACAGTATGAGAGATATTTAGGACTCCCACTAATGATTGGAAGAGCTAAGTCTTCTGCTTTTTCTGATATTAAGCATAAGGTTTGGCTCAAACTGCAGAATTTGAAGGATTAACTCTTGTCTCAAGGAGGAAAGGAAATACTAATCAAGGCAATGGCTTTATCAATACCATCCTATTCTATGAGTTGTTTTAAGCTGCCTTCTTCTTTGTGTAATGAGCTTGAGCAACTAATGGCAAGTTTTTGGTGGGGTAAAAAAAAAGAAGAGAAAAGAATCCATTGGATCAATTGGAAGAGGATGTGTGAACCAAAGAGCAAAGGGGGTATGGGTTTCAAGGATCTCAAAATTTTCATGATGCCTTATTAGCTAACCAAGGATGGAGACTTATGCATATTGAAGATAGTCAATTTTACAAGGTTTACAAGGCAAAGTACTTTCCAAATAGCAGGTTCTTGGATTCAAAGAAAGGACATAACAATTCCTATGCATGGCAAGGTATATGGTTAGTTAAGGACAAACTATCACATGGTTGCAAATGGAGGGTTGGCAATGGAAGAAGTATTGAAATTTGGAATGATTCTTGGATTCCAGGTTTTAAATAATTAAGAAGTTTTGTGATTGAGAATGTCATTGAGGATGCTGATGAAAAAGTGGTTTCACTGATTGATTCACAAACTAGATGGTGGGATGTCTCCAAAGTAAGAAGTTTACTGCCACCTACTGCTACAGATGCAGTCCTCAAAATGGTATTAAGCCTTGAATAGCATGAAGATAGTTTAATCTGGACTATGGAGAGATAAGAGAATTATTTTGTGAATAGTGCATATAGACTATTTACAACAATGAAGAGGCAAGAAGACCAGGCGGAATCTTTGAATACAAACAGTCAAAATAAGCTATGGAAATTCATCTGGAGTTTCAGTATTCCAAATAAGGTGGAAGTCTTTTCATGGAGGGCTTGTGTGGAGGGATTACCAACCATGGTGAATTTGAAACAAATTGGGAGTAAAGACTCTTATGTGGAGATACTCTTTTGAAGGGTTATGTCATTTTGTTGTAATACCGATAGTTTGGAGTGGCTATGTACCCACCTCTCATGGGACTAGTCATGATAAATTATCGGAATTGTTATATTGATCCTACTTCCATTTAATGACATTATATTAAGATAGTGAATTTGCCCCGTCGGCAAACCATTATTTGGTAGGATGCTTAAGACAATAAAGATAATAGTTAAGTGCTTGGCACTTTGTGACCTAGTCCTATCCTCTCGGTAGCGAATCATTTTAAGTCTTTGTATTTAATTATTTTGCTTTATCATGCGTAAGATCTCTTTTATGTATCTTGGGCTCTAACATAATGCGTAAGAGTCTATTTTAAACAAGACTCTAGCATGGATATAAGATTGCCTAATGGAGACATTTATGGGTGCATGTTTCTTCTTCCACATGCATAATAAATTTTGTTATATTCTCCTCAGCTTATGGCAATGCGGCTCTATCTCTCTCTTTATCTGCCATCAAGACTCAAGAGTCTAACGGGAACCAATTATGAGGTTGGTATGAGTCTCTCACTATTAATTTGGCTATCATGAATTTGGATTTGGCTTTGTGGGTCAATGCACCTATTGAAAGCACTAGTGAAAGTTTTGTAGCTGAAAAGACTCGTTATGAGCAGTGGGTGCATTCTAATAGGACTTCTCTCATTATTATGAAGTATACTATTGACAAGTCTATCAGGCAGAGTTTAGCTAATACATATAGTGCTAAAGAATATCTTGATGTCATTGGGAAGAAATTTACCAAGTTTGATAAGGGAGAAAAGGAAACTCTGATGAAACTTCTTACTACCACAACCTATGATGGGGTAAGTGAAGTCTGAGAGCACATCATGAAGCTTAGTCATTTCTTTAACAAGCTCAAAGGAATGAAAGTTGAATTAGCAGATAGCTTTCTTGTATGACAAGTGCTTGAATCTTCGCTACCTCAGTTTGATGCACTCAAGACCACTTATAATGCTCAAAAAGATTAATGGAGCTTGAGTGAAATGACTGATATTCTAACTCAAGAAAAGGAGATGATGAAAAATGGCAAGTCTCATGCTGCTTTCATGGTAACTATTGATAAAGGGAAGAAGAAGTTTTTCAAGGATAATAGTAGCAACTCCTGTAAGATGAAAAAATCTGAGAGGCCTCCTCAGCAAGTTAGTGTGAGTGTTCCAAATGGGCCTAAGAAGGAAGGTTTTAAGGGAATGTGCAACTTCTGTCATTTGTTTAGGCACAAGAAGGTTGATTGTAGGAGATTTAAGGCTTGGTTAGACAAGAAGGATACAGTGTGTTTTGAGTCTAATCTAGTCGATGTACCTTCTGATACTTGGTAGCTAGATACTGGTGCAACCATTCACACTACAAATTCATTGCAGGAATTAAGGAACTGTAAAAGACCAATTGATACAGCATTGGTACTAAATATAGGCAATGGTGTGAAGGTTAAAGATGAACATATTGGTGCAATCAGACTTATTTTAGCTTCTAAGCATGTTTTGAACTTGTCTGATACTGCTTTTATACCTTCCATCAAAAGAAATATTATCTCTGTTTCTATTTTGGACAAATGTGGTTATATTTTTCATTTTGGAAATGGAAAGGCTACAATCTTTTATGATTATATTATGGTTGGTACTGCTACTTTATATGATGGTTTGTATAAAATTGACTTGCTTCCTGCTTTAGATCATGCTTCTTCTAGTGTCAATGTTGTGAATGTTGTAGTTGGTTTTAAACGTACTAGATCCAATAAAATTCTTCCATGTTGTGGCACAAAAGGTTGGGTCATATTTCTAGAGAAAGAATGAAGAGGTTGATTAAAGATAGCATTCTAGTTGACTTGGATTTTTCTGATTTTGAAACTTGTGTTGCTTGTATCAAAGGGAAGCTTCCAGCGAAAACTAGAAAGCAAAAGATTAGCAGAAGTCTAGATATTCTAGATTTAATCCATACTGATATTTGTGGTCCTATTTCACCTGCCGCTTTGGGAAATTATAGATACTTCATTACCTTTATTGATGATTATTCTCGCTATGGTTGTATTGAGCTCATTCGAGAAAAATCAGACTCATTGGAAGCTTTTAAGATTTTCAAGGCTGCTGTGGAACTCCAGAAAAATAAGAAAATTAAAGCGGTAAGATTAGATAGAGGAGGTGAGTTTTATGGGAGATATGATGCAATTGGTAGAAATCTTGGACCTTTTGCTAGATTTCTCGAGACATGTGGTATCAAGGCTCAATACACAATGCCTAGAACTCTTGAACAGAATGGTATTGCAATAAGAAGAAATCGTACTCTTATAGATATGGTGCCGTGTATGCTTAGTCATCCCACTTTGCCTATTTTTTACGGGGTGAGGCTTTGAAAATTGCTGCATATATTTTGAATCAAGTACCAAGTAAGTCAGTTCCTAAAACTCCGTATGAGTTATGGTCAGGTAAGAGGCCTAGTTTACATCACTTTCGTGTTTGGGGTTATACAACGAAAATAAGACCTTATAATCCTCAGCAGAAGAAACTTGATCCTATGATCATTACTGGTTATTTTGTTGGCTATTGTGTGGGATCAAGAGGCTCTAAATTCTATTGCCCTTCCAATGTTACTAGAGTTATTGAATCTGATCGAGCCATTTGTTTTGAGGATGTTAGTGACAATGGGAGTTCCGGGCCACGTGAAGTTGTATTTAGGGAGGAGCGTGTTGTTATACCTGTTTAGGTTACTCCTCCATCAATGACTACACCACCATTGACAGAGGGAACCGGTGCTGTTGTCTAAGATCCTATTGTTGACACTATAGTTGATGTTGATGTGGGAACTGATGATATTGTTTTGAGTAGATCACAGAGAATTCGTAGACCAGCAATTTCAGATGATTATATTGTCTATTTGCAGGAGCATGAGTTTAATACTGGTATGTCTCTTGATCCAGCCTATTTTAAGGAGGTCATTGATAGTCCTCAATTTTCATATTGGATGGATGCTATGCATAATGAGATGATATCAATGTGTCAAAACGGTGTATGGAACTTGGCTGAACTACCATGTGGCTATAGACCAATTGGTTGCAAATGAATTTTTAAGACCAAATATAATTCTGAAGGTCAGGTAGAAATGTATAAAGTTAGGCTTGTTGCTAAGGACTTTAACCAAAGAGAAGGCATTGATTATAAGGACACTTTCTTGTTTGTTTCTACCAAGAATTCTTTTCGAATTATTATGGCATTGGTAGCTCATTTTGATCTAGAGCTGCATCAAATGAATGTCAAGACAACTTTCCTTAATGGATATCTATTTGAGGATGTGTACATGATGCAACCAGATAGTTTCCAAGTGGAAGGAAATGAACATATGGTATGTAAACCTAACAAGTTCATTTATGGGCTTAAACAGGCATCGAGACAATGGTACTTAAAGTTTGATGAGATTGTTACCTCTTATGGTTTCAAGGAGAATCTTGATAATCAATGTATATATTTGAGGGTCAGTGGAAGTAAGTATATCTTTCTTATTCTTTATGTTTATGATATATTACTCGCTGCAAATGACATTGAGCTTCTATTTGAGACAAAACGCATGTTGTCATCTCATTTTGAAATGAAAGATCTTGGTGAGGCCTCTTATGTTTTGGGCATCTAGATTTTTCATGAGAGATCTAGAGGCGTTCTTGGATTGTCTCAGAAAACCTAAATCGATCTAGTTTTAAGTAGGTTTAATATGCATTCTTGTTCTCCTAAGAAAGTACCCATTGTAAAAGGTGATAAATTTTCTAAGTCTCAATGCCCTCAGGATGATAGTGAGATAACTCAAATGCAAACAGTTCCCTATTCATCGATTGTGGGTAGTTTGATGTATGTTCAAGTATGTACACGACCTAATATTGCTTATGTTGATGGTGTACTTTGGAGATACTTGAGTGATCCTGGTTTGTCTCACTAGAAAGCTGCAAAGAAAGTACTTAGGTATTTGCAAGGCACTAACGATCTAGTGCTTACATATCGGCAATCAGACATTCTTGATGTAGTTGGATATTCTGATGCCAATTTTGCAAGTTGTTCAATTGACAGAAGATCCAATTATGGTTATGTTTTTATGATGGCGAGTTGTTTCTTGAAAAAGTGTCAAACAGACACTTGCAGCTTCCTCTACAATAGAGGCTAAGTATGTAGCTTGTTATGAGGCTACATGTCAAGCTATATGGTTGCAGAACTTTATCTTGGGGCTAGGTGTTGTGAACACCATTTCGAGGCCACTAAAAATATTTTATGACAATTCTGCAGCAATCACTTTTTCTCGAAACACTAGGAGCTCTTCTCACTCTAGGCATATTGATATTAAGTATTTGTTTGTTAGAAAGAAAATAACCGAGTTTTATATTTGTGTTGAGCATATATTCACAGAGCATATGTTAGCTGACCCATTAACTAAAGGTTTAGCTCTAAAGTTGTTTCAGGAGCATGTGACTCATTTGGGATTGTTAGAGTCTTCTGTTGTATTTAGTTAGTGGGAGTTATGTGATCATTGACTATTTGATTATATTGTTTATGCTCATATTCTGTTTTAAGTATAACAATGTCAATGAATGCCTAAGTCATGCCCATTTTGGACAGGGCGTATTTTATGTATTGAGACATATTAACTAGTCTCGTCAGTGGGTCACGCGCATTTTGGACAAGGCGATTGTTTATGTAATGAGACATTGTGTTTGGTCTCATGCCTGAGTCACGCGCATTTTGGATAGGGGATACTTTATGTATTGAGACATATTGACTACTTTCATGCTTGGGTCACGCACATTTTTGTCAAGGTGATTGTTTATGTAATGAGACATTATGTTCAGTCTCATGCCTGAGTCACGTGTATTTTGGACAGGGAGTACTTTATGTATTGAGACATATGGATTAATCTTGTGTCTGAGTAACGCACATTATGGACAAGACGTATTAGCTACAAGAGACAATCTGTTTTAGTCTATGCCTGAGTCAAGTGGTTGTGAGTATAAGTTTGGTGTCATATATCCTGTCGGTATAGTCACGAGACTAGGTGCTGCAACTGCATTTTGGACAAGGCCTATTGCTTTAAAGACATTCAGATTTGTCTCTAGGGCTTCTTATGGAAACGGGTGTTTGTCACTTTTTTTATTATTTCCATACTGCACTTGCATCTCTTTGGCCTGAATTACGTGATTGCAAGTATTGGTCATGTGTCGTATGCCCTATCGGTGTATTGTTCACTAGCTTGTAATTGAAAGTTTGAACAAGGCCTTTGATTTTGGAATACTTGTTTATGTTTATATTGTGATTAAATGTAATGTTGTCTAACTGGAAGATTGTTGTATTTATTTTTGTAAATAGTGGACTAGCATTAACATTTAGTCATTAGGCCCATAATGGGATGGGCCATTTTAATAGACATATATGGAGGCCCCTACTCTCACCCCACTTTAAAAATAGAACTAGCTCATTGAGTTCTATATAGGCTTTTTACTCTTTCTCTTCTCTCTCTTAGGGTAAGAACAAAAAAAATAGACAAAGAGGGGTAGAGAGTAGTTCTCTCCATAGTTGGAAATTTTCCTCCTTTGCAAGAGTCCTAAAGCTCTATGGAAAACCCATCACAAGTTATTGGAGGTATAAACTTTCAATTATATTGAACACATGCTTTGATTATGGGAAGAAATTATCACATTTTGTGATTCTAACATGATAGAGCATATAATGTTGTCTAATAAATTTATTCAGACAATTATAAATATTGTAGGACACAATTCATACATATATCTTTTTCATTCAAGCCCTAAATCAAAGTTTGGATTAGAACTCTAGAGGATATTAGCTCCTAATTATTTAGACTACGTTTGAATATGGAGATGAATTGAGTTGTGAATAGTAATATTTTGTAGGTCTTATTCTAATGGATTTAACATTTTTAGGTTGAGATAGATTTAACTTTTTAGGTTGAGATGAGTTTAATTTTTTTATAAAAAGTTGAAAAATTAATAAGTCCTATCAATTATTAGTTTAAGATGAGTAGAGTTTGTTTCAACGCAACCAAACACAACTTTAGAGATCACTGAGTAATCCTGTTTTTTTATTCTAAATTCTACTGACCTCACATGAGCGGTATGCATGTTGGTCTACTGTGGAAACATTACTTTCACCGAAGCGAAGTTCAGGAAACCACGTAGCGGCAGAAATTATTAACTCTTGCATATATATATATATATATACTAGTAAATGGCAACGTGCACTGCACGTTTGCCCTGTGACCAATTTTATTATGTTTCAAATTTTTAAGTACTATAAATGAACAGTGGAGACAGTCTAAAACTACAACGAAAAATCATAATAACTGATCATGATTTATTCTTAAAAAGTTAGCTTCTTTGCACGTATACAAAGAAAAAGAAAATTAAGTTGGCTTGTTTGCAAGAGTTTAATTGCAGACTATTTGTGTTTATTGCATAATGTTGATTACCCATTTCAATATATCATGAAACCTCTGATTCTAACCAACAATACAAACTCTACTACAAACAGAATAATTGGTTCAAAGTATAATAAACTTGATGGTGGGGAAATTGAAGTGCCATGTGAATCTCCTAAAATTGAAGAATGTATTAAAGATATACCAATTCCTTAGGAACCTGATGATGGTAGTATCGAGAAATCTCAGAATGTCCAAGTGGATGATGATGATACGATTGAGGAGCTAAAGTTGAGAATGTAGTTTAATTTCCTTAAAGATTTAGTAAGTTATTATTAGAAAGTTTTTAAATTTTCATATAAAATATAATAAACATTTCAATTTTTTAAAATTTTAAAATAATAATAACAATAATAATAAATAATGTTCTAACAATATTTTATTTAACTTTTAATTTTTACCTCAACTAATCTCATCTAAATTTAATATCCAACCTTAAAAAAAAAAGAAAAAAAAAAACCTTAACTCACCTAATCGGCAAAAGAGCAAATGCATAAGAGAATCGGATTTTATGAGAAAAATAGGAAAAAAAAGAGTAATTGATGAACAATTGTGTACTGAACATGTGTCTAGTTACAAATATATAAAAATAAAAAATTGATAGCAAATAAGAAATGAGAAAGTGAAGAAATTTTTTTAAACAAATTTAAAACAAATCATAGGTTTATATAACTTGAGGTAAACCTACTATAAACTTAACAGAAATGATAAATCCATATAAGTTTGTGTTTTATTTAGTTATATAACGTAAAAGTTTAATAAAGGCTGCAAGCGAAAAAATGATGTTTATTACAATTTAAAAATTAAAATTAATGTTAATGATAATTTTGTTAGGTTTCTATATAAAAAAAGATGGGGTGAATTCATTTGGTTATG
>QEOT01124258.1:77644-217145 GCA_003123785.1 Pterocarya stenoptera | reverse complement strand
AAAAAAAAATCCAACATTATATAAATTATCAGAAAATGAAAAAATGAAAAATGTTATAATATATATTAATATATTCTAGACCATATTATTTTGCACTACAAATAATGTTAAATCATTGCGTTACTCTAAATGTAGTTTAACTTTTAGTTTAAAAATGTAAACCAGATCATCTTAATTTATTTTAAAAGTTTTCATAACATTTTTTTATATTATTAAAACAGAAGTACTATAAAAAATAATAACAAAGAAAAATATTAATTTATTTAACATTTTCACATTTGGCTAAATAAAATAGTAATAATGACATATTATATTTTTAAATTATTAAGAAGTTATAATTTATTTCCTTATGAAAATTTGTAATTATACTAAGTAATCTACTATTATTACTCTTAATACTTATAGTTGGATGCGTATGTTATATATTTGTTATTTTCAAAATAAATATATAATGTGCTAATTTTAAAAATCAAAACTACAGTGGTAAGTATTAAATAATTTAATCATATATTTTATAAAGTCTCATTCTTTACAGTTAAAAAAAATTAAACAAATTATAGTACATTAGAAACTGTAGATCTATCTCAAATAGTGTAATTAATTTCAGGATAATTAATAAATTATTTAATTTATCCCAAAATGGAAAAAAATATTTAAGTTGAAAAAAATATTTAAGTTTATTTCTTAATAAATTATTAAACAAAAATCATTAATAAAATGAAAAAAATTAGATTTATACTAAAATGTAACAATTCAATTTGATATTTACATAATTTAAAATTAAAGAAAATAAAATGTTGCACAACATTAAAGTTTAATTTTCAAGATTTTAGTTTTTTATTAAAATTTTATGAAGACTTGGTATCAATTTGGAAAAAAAAAATACTATAGTCCAATTGTAAAGCTCAACTGATTTATAATGTTACTCATTTTTCACATCTAAAACCTAAAAGCAATGTTATATCTTTCTTCCGATAAGGATAAAAAAAATCTATTTTTTTTTTTTTATTTTTTAGACGTTTAAACATTAAAAAAATTTCACAATATCATTAAAAATATTTTTTTATAATAATGAAATGAAATGAGATGAATTGATAGTGTTTCTATAAGGGCAAAATAGGAAAAATATTATTGGACTAAACACTGTTCATGCCCGAATCGCACGGTGGCTTATATCGGCTCGCGGCGGTTAACGGCTGCAGGAGAGGGGTTGAGATTGGAAGGGGAGGGGCGACGGACGGAGGCGAAGAGAATGGACCGGACGGTGTTGGCCACGCCAGCGTGCGGCGGCGCACTGGAGGGGACGAAGAAATGGGTCGGCAGCGGCTTCGATTCGCTCGCGGCGGTTAACGGCGGCACGATAGGAGCTGAGATTTCAAGGGGAGGGACGACTGATGGAGGCGAAGAGAATCGTCGGGATCGTGTTGGTCACGCCGGCGTCCGGCGCCGCACTGCGGGAGACGAACCGAATGGGGAAGGGGGAGTGGCAAAACGGAAATCTTGGAATAGTAGCAGGGGCAAAATGGGAAGAATACAGGGACAAAACGGAAATTGAGAAATAAAAGCAGGGACAAAACGGGGAAAAAAAAGTTAGACGAAAACACTATTCATAACGCATTCACGCTCTATATATTAGTAGATATATGCATGGGCTGGACTCGATGGACTGACGACCCTACACGACCAAAGGTTGTCGTCCACCCTAATTGAGTTTAGGCAGAGCTAGGAAACGTCTTTGACTACCACAACAATTTCGGGTGCATGGGTGTTGAAAGGGAAAGGAAAAGCCCCACCCCCCACATTTTTTAGTGACAATTAAACATATATTCCATTGAATGTATATTTAGATCCGAATATGCCCCCCACCTTCTGGATCATCAATCACGCAATTCCTTAATATTCATTGGTTAAGATTTTCAGTTCGACTTTTTATTCCTTCTGGCCTTGGAGTTTAATTAAATTGACCACGACTGGGGCTCATGGGGTTCATGTTTCTCGATCATATTTTATGGGAAAACGATGCTATACAGCCAATGACGTGGCCCTTTACGCAGATTAGATGAAATGAAATGAAATATTTTGAATAGTAATGAAATTTTTTCGTTAAGATGAGATGAAATCATTTGTAAAAAAAATGTGTTTGAATAGTGAAATGAGATGAAATAGTTTTTAATTTTCGGGATTTGAAAAATTGAGTCTCATTGTTAATTAGAGAGTCGAAAAGTGCACTGTTTATGTACTATTCACGCACTGTTCACTGCCAGTATTCACTGTTCATTACTATTTATTTAAGTGGATGATTTTTAAAATTTAGAAATGAAATATAGTGTGTTTGGATAGGGAAAACTATTGTATGGTACAAATGAGATGAAAATTCATCTGTATTGACTAACCAAACGTGGTCGTAATCTGACTATATGTATATATGTATATATATATATATACATGTATACATATATTTGCCGAGTTTGAAACGTCTGCATGCTTTGTGTCATGTATCTTTTAAGCTATACAGAATGACTTTCGTTTTGCATGGATGTCATACGCTGTAATATTGCTACATATCATACATAATTCGTCATGTAGAATGTGAACCCAAACCTCCTTAATAGTTGGTCTTTATATAATGAAATTAGAGAGTCAACTCTATAACACATCTCATGCATCCATGTGAGCAACCTCTCACTTGAATGCATCTCTTATTCTCATGCATTCTGCCATGATTTTCATGATTGAAAATGTGAAAATTAGTCCTGCCCATCCATCAAGTTTCTGACCCTTCCTGGTCGCTTCCCAACCAAGTCAACATCAAACACGCTTACACACAAAATAAAAACATGTGCTTTCTAACTACAACATCATCATCATAATCTTCAAAAATTTCTGATAAATTACCCCTTTTAAAAATAACCCCACTACAGAAAAACTCAGGTATATACCGGTTTTTGGAGTTGTTGGAACTTGGCATTTAGCACTGCACGGAAACTACGACTGGTCGTTGGGTTCATTTCGGAGTTTTTAAAAACTCTCTCAAGGAACCACGAACATAAACAGAGACGCAGACGGTCTTCAGCTCTTTCTCGAAGATTTCTTTTCTGTCATGGAAGACCCATTATCGAAGGACGATAGCCCAAGAGTCCTCAAAGTCCTAGAAGCTCTGAAACAAGCCTCGCACCAGTTACAAGCTCACCCGAACCCCAACTCCGACGAGCTCAACTCTTCCTCCCCCATTAAAGCTCTGCTCGAGCTCCAGACCGAGTCCGACACCATCCTCTCCAAGGACCCCAAACTCTCCATCCTCTCCCAACACCTCTTCGACCTCAAAGCCCTCGTCGAGACCCTCCAGGAATCCCGCGGCCACTACGGCCTCAAATCTTTCCTGGCCCGCCGGGTCTCCACCCACTCCATCTCCCGGGTCGCCGGGTCCATCGAGTCCGAAATTCAGGCCTGGATCGACCGCGAGAGTATCGACACCTTGACCCGAGTCCTGCGCGAGAAGCCTTTCAACAACGAGGATGAGCTGATCAAGCTTCTGACTCAGTTCGAGGACCGTGTCTCCCCTGGTTTCAACCGCGAGTTGCAGGATCTAGTCCTCAAATCCAAGCTGTTCTCGTTGCTCGAATCGGTTTTGTGCAACCCCAATCGTTCGAAGCGGGTACGCGAGAGTTGCGCTTCTTCCATTGGCGCTCTGATCAGGTTCAACAAGGACGTGTTCGTGGGCCAAGTACTTATGGGTCCGACAATTGGCTCCCTGGTAACAATGGCTTCCCCGGCATCGATCAGAGTTCTATGTTCTTTGATAAGGTCTATAAAGTCTCCGCTCGTGGACGAGATCGAGTCCAATGGGGAAATACCCAAAATCATAAGCTTTTTGAGTTTTCAAGACCTGGAAATGCGCGTCTTGGCCATGGACTGCGTGCTTGAGATTGGGTATTTCGGGCGGAAAGAAGCCATTGAAGCAATGCTTAGAGAAGGGTTGATAAAAAAGCTGGTGGCGTTGCAGAGGACAGAGTTGGGTGGGGATTTGATAGATATGGGGAGGTACGGTAATAATGATGGGAAAGAGAATGAAGGTGTTGGGGTTGAAGTGGTGGCGGGGAGGAGAGAGAGTACGGAGACGAGATTCTTGGAGAGGCATCCATTTGCGAGCTCTGTGGCAAGGTTTGCAGTGCAGTTGGAGGTAGGTGAGGGGCTGAGGCAGGGAGAGAGAAGGGCTTTCAAGCAGGAGATATTGGTCAGAGTGAGGGAGGCTTGCGTCTCTGATGCTGAAGCTGCCACCATTGTTGCTGAGGTTCTGTGGGGATCTTCACCTTAAATCTCGTAAAGAAAGTTTTGATTTTGGATATTGGGTATAACATTGGGAATGTACAGCAAAGAAATTCATTTGAATTAGCAATCTGTAGCTGATTTACCCTTTTTTTTTTTTCTCTCTTTTCTTGTTTTGTATATATGTATATTTGTGGTGTAAAGAAATTGTGGATCAAGTGAAATTACAGATGTAATAAGTTGATTTATTGATGGTTCAGGATGGGAAGGACGTCTATATTGCTAGCTGCCTCATTCTGTGGTCGTTTAGTGCAGACTGCAGTGTGTGTTTTGTTATGGACATGGCGCCCGCGGATTGTATGGGGGAATCGGATCTAGGCATATGCTGGTGGGCTAAAGAATCATTGTGATACTGTGAGGTCACCCTACGTGTAAAGTAATAAATTAGTAATAAATTGAAGAAGAGTAATATTAGATTGAGTCTGGGTTGCGTACTCCTTGCGAAGTCATGATTGGTCAGATAAATTATTTTATTTTAAGAAAGAGTGGCACAAAAACAATCATATTAGTATAGAGTAGAATGCGCAAAGAATATATAAAAATAACTGTACATATGATTTTTTATTGAATAATGGAGAAAAAAATAAGGTGCCCAAACTGGTGGGGGGATCCTACGAAATTGTCTGCAATTTGAGCAGAAAATTCAAGAAATCTCCTAGTTCTACAACATTGATTATTGTTCATATAGATCTTTCGAGTAATATTAAATATTTAATAAATATTGTAAAATTTATTTTTTGTGTTTATCTCACTCACTCTAGACTCTAAAATCCAGATAAAAAAATCTTAGCTTAGTTCTTGACCATATATCATAAGAGTGAAGAGAAGAGGACTAATTAGTAATTACCACCTGTAATGTGATTTATAAATCTGATAAAATCTCCAATCACATGCAAAAACAATCTTTCAGTAAGACCAAAAAGAAACTAAATAATTTTCGAGAACAGAGTATTGTTTGCGACATTTTTCTACCATGCTATTTTAGTCCAAACTGGTTTTACTCGTCCCTAAAAATAAAAAAGAAAAGCAGGAGAGAAAGCAAGAGAAGATGTGACAGTGAAAACATGCTAGTATGTAACCTTACCATTTACCAACCAACCAACCAAAGCCAATTTCAAGACTAAACAACGGATGGAAGTCATTTATGGTGGTCAGCGTCATGATGCTACTATGGCAGTCAAACAAGACCAACAAAGAAATGTCCGAACAATTTAAAAATGATCTATATACGTCGCCAATTAACAAAACCTAATGGTTTTAAAAAAAGATTGAAAATTTTTCATTGTGTAAAGTATTATTCATTGGTACCTCCGACCTGGACTTGTTCTACAAGTCACCAAAAACAAGAAAAAATAAGACTCATTTTTTATGTACAGTTATCACCTTATTTTAGTTGAATGCAAACCCTTTGTCTGGCTCAGAGGCCCAAAGCTATCAGCTTGACTGGATACTTGCAGTGACGCGAAATTGAGATCCTTGGTTTAATGACAAAAACAAATATGGCTTTCTAGACTTTCTTGCCAAACTTCCAAAGTGGGTATCTTAAACAACGGAACATTTGGCGAATGCTCTTTGAAAAAACAAAATCTTTCTCCTGTCGTCTTTAATGGTCAAAGGTCCGTGTCTCAGTTCCAGATGTAGATTGCTTTGCCGCTATGGTACCCTTTCCAGACCAAAAAATCGAGCATTGAAACCCCAATGACGACTTATCCACTCTCCAATGCTTCCCTACTACTTTCAGCTGTCTTTCTACGTAACATAGCCTTGAAAATTGTGAAAGCCGCAACCAGAGCAATCTGCAAATGCTCAGAGCTACTCGTTTTTATGCAAACCTGTCCCATTTTGCGACTATTTAGATTAGCATTAACCGACACTCTCAAGCTTCTACTAGGCCGGAATTCGGACTGTAGACCAGCACCCAAAACGATTTCTTTGTTGAAGGAGAGGACTGACATTGTCATACTGAGATTATCATTTATTGCTGGGTATTCACTCCCTCTTAAAGTAGCTTCAAAACTCGCACCATTTGCCACTTGTCCAGGACATCCCATTCGCCCAGCATTAACCACAAACTTCAATCTCTTCCCGACTGCAATGGTATCTTCAAGCTTGGCGCCGACATAATACTTCTTCCCAAGAGTCGTCAAAGAAAGTCCGCAGTCAGCAATGTTATGCTTCAGGCTCCTCAGCTTTGCGTTGCTATGAACTGTATAGATCATATCTTTACCAGAAGATTGTACATCAAAGCCTACACAATAAGTTGGCCCGCTGGGATCTGTATAAGCTGCAGCAGACTCCATCTGGATACTGAAATCCTCCTTGTCTTTGCTCATCTGTCCTGTGACAGAGGCAAAGACATTCCTGTTTATTTCCACAGCCGTTTCAAGATTTATTCCATCGAAGCCCACATCATGATCCATTCCTTGGGGATCAAGAACGGGCCTTACAAGCCACCGGTCACTTGTGACCACACCACGATACCTATAGACTGGGCAATCTGAGTCAAAACTTGGGGGAACTGCCATATCAGGTAACGTAACTGCCTCTGGAGGAACCTGCTGGCTATCATAATCATTGTGATTCACCAAATTTTCATCTTTGGAAAGCCTATTCTCCCTCCGCCTCTGGTACTCTTCCTTCAACTGTTTCTTCAGATAAAGGATTTCCCGGTAATCCAGCTCATCAAGATAGTCTGTTTTCTGTGAGTCTGTTAATCTCTCAAACTGAGATTTTTTCAGGATTCGGATTGGAGGTAATTGATCATACTCATCTTCCTCCCCTGAGTCTAAAAGCAAACTCTCATCAATTTGATCTTCCAATCCATTTGGAACTGACATAGAGTGACGCCGTAGAAGAGATGAGAGGAGATGTGGCAGAGGAGGCAGTCGGGTGGTACTTAACGGTCCCAGTTCAATGCTACCTTGAAANACACTGCCTGGTGTATGTGATGCTGCACCAAATCTGTACATTGAGTCACATATGACTCATAGTTGACAGGATAACCACTAGGTCCTTCAGGAAGAGCCGAGGAAGCATGAGTCATCACTAGGATTGTGTTGAACCAAATTGCAGTGCCAAAAACTTGAGTTATAAGTTTAAAAAGAGGGAAATCACTATAGCCCATGTTGATGACATCAAGGCGTTCAAAATACAAAACAATATCTGGGGGTGACTTTTTAATGTATCTTTTCACCGATAGCATAATCTTCTTATTTCTTCTCACATTACTGGAAGAGTAAGGTAAGAAGCCAGGGGTATCAATTACAGAGATTCTGATCCCATTAACAGTTCCCACGACCTCTTGGATGCAATCAGTGGCTGGTTGAAATGCATCCGTCATGGTTTTCGTTTGATCAAATATAGAATTTATTGTCGAACTCTTGCCAACCCCAGTTTTTCCAAGGACAAGTATTCTAAATGAGAAATCCAGTTCAGGCAGTCCATCTGCCTCCTGTTTCATGGCTATCGCTTTGACTCTATTGGTTCCAAGGTTAACTCTTTTCAAGTCTGATTCCCCTGCTCGTATCAAGGCTGCTAGATGGATTCTATATAAAACCTTTGCAACCAGAAGATTGTCCTGTGACTGCCCAAGCCGTCGGAGAAGGCGCAAGAAAGTAACTTGGAGATCCTCAATCTTTGCCAATGGGTCCAGCTTTTTCTTATCAGGGGAACCATAGGTGTCTTCAACAGAAACCTGCTTCTGGGAAGGATTATGCTGATTTTCCTGGTTACCATCTGTAGCGTGTGAGGCATCAGGAAGTAGTGGAAGTGCTACCAAATTGGCTGTACGACCTGAACCTAGAAAGTGACAAGACAATAAGATCTTTCCCAGATAAAATGTATCAATGAAAGACAAATTCAAATCTATCATTGGAAATTGGTTTGCCGCGTTGGAAGCATGTTTCCTACAATCTTCAACCAGATTGTCAACATTAAACTACAATGGAGATCTAAGGCCTGGATATAGCATAATGATATTAGGATTGCAGAGAATTCAACTGGACCTAATGCAGATATAGTCTTTACTGCAACTCAACGAGAACACCTATTTATGAGTGTAGAGATCCAGTATATAGTGATCTCCACCATATACACCGACAGGACCACGGTAATAAATTTAAAGCAAACTAAATCAAAATTGCCAAAAACAGTTAGCTTACTGCTATAGTAAAATAAAAAAAATTTCCAGTTCACAAAATCGCAGCCAAAAATGACAAGAAATTTTCCTTCCACATTGTAGCACTTCACATTTTCCTTCCAATCCTCCCCTAATATTGACAAGTCCCTTGAGTAAATTTAGTGTAAACAAACTTCTACAACCTCCACTCCAGAGTGATGATCCTACCAAAATGAATCTTTACAGCCATTGTCCAAGAAGATTAAGGGCCACCATAGCTAATTGAACCATTATCAGATCTAAAAAGTTATATTTACTCTCCCCATCCTTGCCATCATAAATGAAGCTTAAAGGCAATCCCAAATTTAAATCACAGAAATTCTTGCCACTGTAAAAAAGTGAGGGGAGACTAATTTGATACACTAATTGTTCGTTTAGTCTACCTTACGAAGTAGAGTGGCCTCTTTCTAGTAGGCCTTTTCATTTCCTTATATAAAAAAAGAAAAAAAGAAGTAGAGTGGAAAGCATAGTTTGTGTACATGAAACTATAATGACTTGAACCAAAAAAAAAATGATTCTTGAACATACACAGAAAGGTACAGGGACAGGAAAGTACCTTGGTCATCAGACTCTTCCTCCAGATGTCCCTCGCTGAAAAAACTGTCACTGCCTGACAATGGTCTAGATGAGACCAATGACATGGAAACTAATTGAGAAAAAACCCAATCCCTAATTGTCTTCATCTCTCCTGCACATATCAAAAAATAATTATCATAATCTGAATCGTCATTTTTTTTTTATTGGCACCCGGTGCCAATCATAATCTGAATCGCCATTAAAATGGTACAAAAAAAAAAATCAAGTGCATCCACGGTACTCCATCATTCAAAACCTTAATGGAGCATAGTGAATAGAACAAGGACCAAGCTATAAAGTCTTCAATAACTAATGACAAGAAACAGATCAAGAAACTAAATGGGGAACATTTCGTGGCAGGTGCACTATAAATCCTAAATAAACTAAAAGTCTGGCTTATCCAATCAAAGAGCAAGTATATTTTTTATCCATTTTACTATCATCGTGAAAAAACAAAATTGTGAATATCTACTGAAACCTTCTCAGACAGACAAATAGAGAGAAGCAGAAATTTTAACATTTAGAGGCAACTAACTATAAGACTCCTAAGGTATGCTGCTAAGACTAAGACCAGATTTGATACAAAAGAATCAGTTACATAAGCATAATCCAGTCAAATACAGCAGCATAAAACAAGGGTACCTCACAAACCAATATATAAAAACAAAAAGAAAAAAATCAGAAAAGTATTCCACGTCAAAATAAGTAGTCAGTCCCATTTTACGAAGGAAAGCGTAGCAACAAATACCCCCATTTAATACAAGTTACCATAAAAAGTATAATAAAAAGTTGTTATAGACAACATTAAGGCTTCAGGTAATTGTTTACCTAAACTGTGAAAATGCCAGTCAACCCAGTCCAAGCTAAGAACCCTGAATTGTATAGTACCAGCTTCAGCGACCAAAAATGATATTCGGAGCACCCTAAGATGGAATCCTGAAACAGTATGAGCAGCCAAAGCGCAGTGGGATCGATCAATCACGACCTACCGAAAAATTGACGGCACTGAAACCCTAATGGAAGGTCCAGACCCACGAAGGTCATCCGAATGGATTCACGACAGAATAGGAAATTGGAATAATAAAAAAAGGAATCCGATTCTTGATCTGAATTTACGTCGTAGTGCTGGTGCGGGTGCGGTGAGAAGGAAGAGCAGAAGAGGTTGGGGCTAAAGAAGAAGATGAAGAAGAAGACGCAATGCGATAAGAGTACGATAAAGAAGCTTGATTTTGTGTGCCTGTTCCTTTGTTTTTTCTTGGGAAGGGCTGTCACTGTGTACCACGTGTCTTATTTGGATACGGCTTATCGACAATAACCTAAGAAAAATACTATTTTATTCACTTTACTTGTCTATCATTTTGACACCTCATTTATTTTAAATTTTTTTATTTACTTAATATTTAAAAAAATAATTATTTGTGTATTGATATTTTCTTAAATAATGGTAGACGCGCCACTGAGGTCTAACATTACTTTTTTATGTGTTTTTTTTATATTTTTTAACAATTTTAAATATTTTAAAAAAATAAAAAAAAAATTCATAATGTTATTAAAAATACTTCCTTAATCACGAAGTAAAATAAAAAAATCATAAAAAAATATTTTTTATTTTACTTTATGATTAATGAAGTATTTTTTAATCATTCTTTTTACTTTTTTATTAAAGAAGTGTGTTTTTAATTATGTTCTAAATTTATTTTATTTTTAAAAAATATTTAAAATTGTTAAAAAAATTATATAAAAATTTTTTTAAAAAAATACATCAAAAAGCAATACTACACCCCAATGGGAGCTCCTAGCAGGGGCTGTAGCATTGTCCTATTTTATTATATTTTTTTAAAATGTTTTAAAATGATAAAAAAATATGAATAAAAAATTTGAAAAGATCAATTTAGCCTAACGGTCACTCGGATGGGTGTTACTCAGGCTGTAGAGTAGCACCTCAGCTTAAAAATTTCCATAAACCAAAATTTTTTGCAAAATAGAAAAGAAAATTATTTTCATCAGTCACTATTTAATATATCACACTCCACATATTATGAAAAACACTCTTATATCCTATGTAAAATACTTTTATATCTTATGAAAAATATCTCAACATCCTATAAATATAGATGTAGGATGTGAAAGTGAATAATCACAGATGCAAAATCTAGCTAAAATAGAAAATAATGCTAATTTTGTGAAATATTGATTACGTACACAAACTTCTAATTTCTTGTTATATAAAGTTTTCATTTACATATTAATTTCTCGATGAAAAACAAAAGCATGAGCAATTGTGCAATAAGAGAATACTCAATTGAGTCAATTCTTCAGTATATTGAGGATTTAGCTTAGGAAAATGTTGCATCCATTGAGGATACCCACCGATAAAAGCTACTGATTTTTTATTTTATTATTCAATAGTTAAGGAAGTTTTTTTTTTTTTGATAAATTTGTATTTTTTTTAAATGTTTAAAGTAATTAAAAAATGCTTGAAAAAAATAAATTACACATTGGTGGCCACTCTCGATGGCTGTAGCAGTCTCCTCTAGTTTATGATTTTGGGTTAAAATATGATGTGCATTCTCGTATTTTTCTTTAAACAGCTTTATATTAATTGAGACTAGTAGGGTTTAGATTCAACAATTTGTTGATGAATACAACGAGAATATTCCTCAACTAAAATATTAACAGACAATAATTGAAGAGCATCTGGTTAGAATGGTCAAAGGACCTCGATATATGAGTTGCATGTTCAATTACTTGGCCAAATTCTGCTAAAGTTCTCACAATGATCATTTAAGGCATTCACTACATGCAAACAATCTCCCATAACTTCTGCCGTAACTAGTTCTAAACAGCAAGTCAATGGTTTTTCTATTGGCCTGGGTTTTACCTTCTCAATCTCCTGATCAAGTGCCACATCAGTTCACTTTAAAAAGAAAATTACTATAGACACAAAGGGATCCCACACACTGATGTGGCACTATAAGAGTGTGCCACGTCTCACTTTTTTTTCTTTTTTTTTTCCTCCCGTGCTTCTCTCCAGCGTCTCCCCCCCTCCTCCCCCTTTCGCTCTCTACCTCCGATGCCAAAGGATTCTGCCGACCCTGAGGTGGTCCCCGACCACCATGGTAGCCACGGAGAGGCGGAGGTAGAGAGCGAAAGGGGGAGGAGGGGGGAGACGCACAGGAGAGACATGGGAGAGGCGCTGCCATGAGGGGAGGGGAGATGATGGCGGCTTCTGCTGGCCCTGAGGTGGTCCCCGACCACTATGGCGGCAATGGAGAGGGCAGAGGCGGCAGAAACGCACAGCAAGGGGATACGCACGGGAAGGAGAAAAGAAAAAAAAAATAGTAGACGTGGTGTGCCACGTCAGTGTGTGTGGGATCCCTTTGTATCTATAGCAGCTCCCCTTTAAAAATACTAGTAGCAAGGGCTACCCATCTGCATTAAACATGCCGTATCAAGGGTCTTTGTGCCTTCTGCTTTTGAACCTCTTAAAATAATTCGTTTCAATTATCTTTCTTCAATAATTGAAACAAATTATTCCATATTCTTTTAACTTGGTAATTATCAATCCTTAGATTTTTTTAAGACCTCTTTGTGGTTAAAGATTATAAATCAAAAAAGAATATTATGCATCAGTCATTATTAACTCTCACGCCCCACACCTATAGCTTTTTCATAGGATGTGAAGTAATGAATAACTGATGAGAATAATTTTTCTAAATCAAATGTTATATTATGCTGTATATTTAACACTCAAACTGCACTGTTTCGGATCAATTCTTGTTAATAAATTCAAATATTAATGTTAATAAAGCGCAGTATATAACATTTTCCTTGATTATATTATTCATCAGGCGTATAGATGTAAGACTCATCAATCGATAACAGCCGCTTTCGTGTGCTTCCCAATACATGTAAGACCCTTCCCCAACACAACTAACTTTAGATTAGAGGGTGCTGATTATGCTTCTCCTGACTAGATCAACGGCTTTAAGGATGACATTTGTCCTGTTGCATAAAATCATGGCCATCCATTAGGCACTGGCCACCGCTGCCTTGGGTAGCAGGGAGTATCCCCCAGCCTTATGCCAACTTTCTCAAACAATAAGCCTCTTCATTCATCTCAGCACTCCATGAGAGAGATTTGCACAATATACGCCAAAGTAACAATAAGTAAAATGCTGTAACGAAATTGAGTTCAAAAGAGACTGATATGAGACCTCTAAATTGGATTCTGGACATTATAATACTTCATGTAAGAGGATTAGTACAATGGAATACCATTCCTTCTAAGTATTGCAACTTCTGCCATAATCCATGACAAAGGGAAAAAAAAAAAATTAACCCACCAACACCAAAAAGTTAAATATCAGAAATCATTTTAAAAGAAATCAACACCTCTATAAATTAATCTTTTCCCAAATGCCACACTGCCTCAAAAATTCCGGCTTAATGCTCAAACTGAGGATTTAAAAGTTACCTCTCAAAAATGTCCTCTAGAGAGCGAAGAAGGGAGCTGCTGCTCTTGGTGATTTTACCAGAGACAAGCAAACTCTAATGACTTTCTCTTCTTTGTTTTTGTTTATCATGGCATACAAAACTAGCCATGGCATTCTTTGATGCACAATCAAGTATTAACCACGACTTCAAATGATTCCATCAATTTCCCTTTTTGTGCAATTAACAAAGTTAACCAATTCTTCTATCACCATTCATGGAACAACCCGTTTCTCGCTTGCTTTGTAATATAGCACCTTCTGTACATAGAACATCATGTATCCTTGTGCAGCCCTTACGATGCTCTCATTGACTTCAGTGACCCAAGCATCATCACACTTATACCATTGGTTGCTTAGTCGCAAGTAAGTCACATAATGGCCAGCATCTAATTTACCTGTGTGAGTGACAACAGCAAACAACTCGAACTCTGATGACATCTTATTTGAAGCATCAGGCTCATCCCCATCAAAAGGGAAATATCTATTCCCAAATCGGCTCCTCAGGATAGAAGATGATAGATAGGGTGCCATATCCAAGGAGAATGGGAATTGCAAATATCTGTCAACCTTCCTTGACATTTTCCTTATTGAAGAATGCTCAAATCTTTTGATGTGGAAGCAAGAAACCAGTGGAAGCTTTCTGATGGACATTTGCTTGAGAGACTCCTGCCTCACCTGACACTGTTGGCAAAAAAATTTCTGGTCAGACCCCAATCTCTCAGGTCTTGTAAAACGGTCCAAGCATCCCATCAGAGTGGATGTTCCACAGTTCTGACTCAAATTCATGTGATCTGCCTCGCCATTGCAAGAATGACTAGACTTTGTGGACACCATCTTTGCAGATCCCCCTTGGTTTGGTTCCAGGTCCAGTGATATGTCTACACATGGGTCATATGTTGTAGATGTGAAACCACAAGCCATACACATCACGTCAGATCGCAGGATACCAGAAAATACTCTATGGGCAACACAACAGTCTCCGTTACCTGCACTACAAAAGAAATGGTGGTGGGAAAGCGTTATTAAGAAACAGGAAAAGAAACGACATCTTAGTGAAGACAGAAATGAATCGTGTTTACTTTAAAAAAAAAGAGAGAGAGAGAGAGAGAGAGAGAGAGAGAAAATAATCGTGTTCCTATCTGCAATCTATATATACAAAAGAAACAGTGCTACTGAAAGCATAGCAAAAGATCCACTTCTAAACATAATACTACCATATTGGATGAATTGATACAGTTATGCTGGAAATCTTTATGCTACAAGTGAAGAATGTGCTGTGATCTGTCTAACCAGCAGTACAACCTATAAATAAAAAATTTGTCTTATCAGCATTACTATAATTTTTCTGAGAAATCAGAGCCTTAGATCTTCTTTAATCAGAAAATCAGTCACATCTAATTCGCCACTGGTAAAAGTCTGAATAAGAAAAAATAGCTCCCAATCAACACGTGCATTCTTCCTTTCTGTGGGCCCCTAGGACAGTGTAGCATCCTTATTTGGTAGGGATGAAAATGTAGCATTCCCTTAGTTTAAAAAACCCTTTCACCTTCTGAAATGTGACTGGAATACAAATCTCAAAATCACTTGAACTAACTGTTGTTAATAACAAGGATGGATAACAGGTACAGCATAGTTACTAGTTAAATCCTAGGGTTAGCATTCTCAAGAGACGAGAAGCAGATGTCCAAAGCTGGGAAATTGCGTACTACCAATTAGCAGGAACTTCATAAAGTTCATTGGACATTGAATATTTCAGCCATATGGCGCACAAGACAGGTTGATCAAGAAGAAAATGGGAATCCAAATTCCTGAAGGACTGACAAAATTATTTTATGCTGGCTCTGAACCTAATGCAACCCTCCTTTCTCAGAGACCAGGATCAGCTGTGTAATAAGACCCTAGACATGCCAAAAGGTGGAGTTAACATGAGAATCATTTCAGACTAGAAAAACCTATGACGAAACCAACCGGGCTCGGAAAAGTTTTTGACTTACTGGATGAAGCAGACAACACCTTCAAGCCAGCAGGTTGAGGTTGACAATTAGCCCTAAAACATGCTTTTCAACTCCTAGGGCGACAAACAGGAGACCTAAACCCAGACCCTGCAGTTAAACATTAAGGTCACTTCTATATCTTTAGCAGTATCATCTAGATTACGAAGAAAAAACTATAAATATGTAAGAGTTACACCAGGTGCTCGTAAAGAGAACTTTAAGTTGATCCATTTTGCAGTATAAGCTGGCAGCAAGTTTCATTCGTGCATTAAAAACCACTGGCTAGCAATTAATTAAGCAGTTGCAGAATGTGATATCAAGCTATCCAAGGGTTCCACCTCCTACCTACAGTAAGATTGATAATAACATTGATGATACAGTAAGATACCTAATCCTGCATCTAGAGTCTTACAGAAAAACTGCCTATTAGTTATGTATCACTGTATCTGTCAGGTGCTACAGACAAATACTCGTTCTCAGAAATGACATGTCAGGGGAGGCAGTCCGATAGCAAAACTGGATCTTCCGACAAGGTTCTAATACGCCAAGAAAAAAATCGATGGTCTAATACAAATACGGTAATCAAACCATCTTATAGTCTATAGAAATGACTAGATTCTACCTTAAAAAAACCATATAAATCAAGTTCTACAGTATTCAAAGGCCTTTAACTGATATACTCCACGTGTCGCATAAAAACTCGATAGTTATTTATTGTATATAACACACCCCCAGTTTGGAATTACGAACACATAAAAGGGGCGTGAAAACGTCGTAGAAAATACTCGGAACAGAACAAAATCTACCTTGACTCTGCGTCTTGCGCCTATCCTTCTCAACTTTTTCATGGATTCCATCCAGCATAGAAATGAAAAATTCATGAGCATCTTGTTGCTCGTAACTTGCCAGATTTGCCGCATGTTGCCACCAACTGCAATGTAACCACAGTGATATATCAACAACGTATTTTACTTTTATATAAACATAATTAATGGGGGAAGAAAGACTTAAGAATCAGTAAAGTTGGAGAACCCAAGGTGAAATGTTTATATCTAACGGGTAGATTACACGGGGCAGAGAACACGGACCCAGATTTCGAAGCCAAAACACCCACTTTTCGGACTTCAATCATCCACATTGCCTCTAAATCAAACACACCATGCAAACACAAAGCATAAGGTAGATCTGTACTACGGTCACGAACCTGTACAAAAACTTAGCGGGGCTATAAGGTGTCCGATCCACAGAAAAGACGGCCGAAAACATCTCATCCATATCGCAGGCCAAGCAAATCCGCGAGTCAGTAGGGTTACCAGCATTGCTCTTACTGCCATTATTCACCACAGTGCTCTTCTTCTGGCAGTAATATCGGTTGTGCCGATCGCTGAGGAAATAGTTCCTCAGCGGCGGCGTGTGAAGCAACGCTTGTAATACAGAGTTCATGAAACAGGTGTTTCCAAGATTGTTCAATCCGCGCAATCCCGAGGGAAAATCTCTGGAACAAGAATCCAAGACGGTGGCGTTTAGCGGACTTGAACAGCTTCCCATCAAGACTCGTTCTCTTGGATCTGGTGTCCACGGCCGGTAATCAACTCTACGCCGCTTTCGAAGGTTTTCGGGGTGAGGCGATCGGACGATGGATGACGGTGCATGGAGACTCGACGCGGCCGTCTGGGCCAGGACGACCGCCGCGTCGAAGTCCCGATCGTAGACCTGATCGCGGCAAGCACAGCAGAAGAGCTCTGCGCGATCGACGTCCACGGCGATCTCGTGGCCCGGAGACATCGACTCTCCGTGCACCGCCGCGTGGGAAGGACCGGGAGGCGCGTGGCAATGGACGGCGGCGCAGGTCACGCACGCGTAGAGGCGCGTGACACCCCCCGATTCCCCGCAAGCGCCGCATCGCGGTACCTCGTTGGGTTCCCGCCGGATCGAGGCGTGGCCACCTGGCGGCTTGACCCGGAGGCAGTCCTGTAGGGCCCGGAAAGGCTTGGCGCCGTTCCGGGAGCGAAAATCGACGAGATGGGGACAAGGCTGGGGTAAAATCTGTCCGTTTAAGGGCAGATGGTGGTGGTCGATCCTCGAAGACATTGTCGACGACGGCGGCGAACAAGAAAGGGTCAAGATAGACGGTGGAAGCCCTAGATTCGTAGAAGAAACGGTTCATCGATGGTCGAAATCAAGGGCTGAGAAGGGAGAAGTTGGAGTGAGAGAGCATGGAGCGTGATGATTACGAAAATGGGGAAGGAAGGAAGAGAGGAGGGAGGGTTGTAAGTACTGTTCAGTTTCTCGGTGACATTCAGATCTTCAACAGATTTTGTTTCTAATTTATGGACGAAATTATAAAAAAAATAAAAATAATAAATAATAAAAACTACGATATTTTCTACAAAATAATTTAATTTTTTAATCAAAAACAGACAATAGAAAAGCGAGAAAATAATTTATTTATATAAAATAAATAAAATGGGCTCTGAAAATGATTCTGAATCTTTGAGCAGCAGCAGCAGCGGAGATCTGTGTTCTCTTTCTTTCGTTCTTTCTTTCTTTCTTAGTTTATTTATTTCATTTTAATGAGTACGGTGAAAGGGAAATAAAGGTGGATTTTATAAAGTATTATAGAATTGATTTTTTTTGGCCTTTTTTTCTGGGCCGTTGGATGCGATAGCTTTCTGCACTAGATGGCCCCCACCGCTCTAATGTGTTGGCCGGCTTTGCTGTTTTTTCAATGGGACTCTTTTCCTTTCTGTTTTTACATCGAAATATTTATTTATTTTTTTACTTAACGGTTAAGTAAATATTTTTTAATATTATAAATAAAAGTAATTTTTTTTAATAATATTATAATTTTTTTTAATTTTGAAAAATATTTAAAAAATACATATAAAAATAAAATAAAATCAAACTCCAATCATCATTGTAGAGCCACCTTTAATTAGTTTTTCTCCAAGGAATTATTTTCAACTCGTCAATTCTAATTAATTGATGTAATTAATTATTAAGTTTTTTTGTATTTTAAATTGATAAAATTAATTAACTACTCCATTATATAATTAGAATTGAAGAATTACTATTCATTTAGATTAAGATGGCAAAAAATAAACATAATGTTGACAATCACATATTTATAAATGATTTTATCAATTGTAATAATTCGACAACAGAAATTAGTTTTGCCCATTAAGTAAATGAGAAAGAAAAAATCAAATTATTGAGTTTGTGTTTTATCATTTCACATCCAAATGTCATAATTTGTCTGTTCATTCATTGAATGGCCTTTCAATGAATAAATGGCCATTATTAGTTATAGAGAAAAGTATAAATAATAAATTAATGAGTGTTAGGCTTGTTGATTTGGATCGAATTTTTTTCTTGCATAGAAAAATTCGGATACATCCAGTATGAGTACCGAGTTTTAAACCTAGTATTCGATTTTTTTTTCCAATTTGAATGTTTTGATATTTTCTTTTTTTCATTTGTAGAAACTAAATGGACAGAAACTAAAAAAAATACATATTATGTCCAATGAATCATCTATTTTTTTTTTTTTTTACTTTCTTCTCCATGTGACTTTTTATTGGTGGTCAAGGAACATTAGGCTTTGATTTAAAAAATTAAATAAATAAAGTTTGAATGCTGCATCAATATTTTTTTCATACAAAAATATTCATAACATGTAGGCTTTGATTTTTTTAAAAAAAAAAGAGGTGCAACTTGAACCCGGGTTTCGGTTTGTTAAAAACTAGTTTCAATCCGGATTTCGGCCCGGGTTTGACCCAAGCTAACCCGACAGAGTTCCGGCCTCATTTTGAAACCTGAATTCCGGTCTAAGTATACTCGGATTCTCGGGCTAGAACCCAGATAAACAGATGAGTGTGGTGTGAAGAGCTTATGCCATTGAGAAATAAATAAATTGATTTTCAAAACTTTTGATTTCCTGTCCAACCATATTTAAGTCATAAAAGAAATTCATCATCAACAAACATTTTTCCATCTCTCAATTGACTTAATAAGTTAAATATTTTATTAATACTATTATGATAAGTTAACATATTATTTATTATGAGACTCATTATATTTATAAAAAAAAAATAACATCAATATTTTTGGACTTAGTTTTTCTTTAACGGACCAATTTTAAGGAAGATTCCTATCTCATCTATAAGAATAGGAAAAGATAGGGAGCCCCAGTTAATTTTCCTAGTGTTCTTTTTTTTTCTTTTGTTTTTTTTTTTTAACTTAATTATTAAGAAAATATTGTTTAATAATATTGTGAATTTTTTTTAAAAAAAAATTTAAAAGTCTTAAGAAAATGATGTGAAAAAAAAATATTAAAGACTTTTTATTTTATTTTTCACATTATTTTTTTAACACTTTTAAATATTTTAAAAAAATCATAATACTATTAAATAATATTTTCTTAATCACTAAGTAAAAAAAAAAACCATCAAGAAAACTTAACGGAGCCCAAAACGGACTCCCTAGCATTTCCCATAGAATAATATGTCTATTGAACATGTGACAAACATATATTCTTTAGAAATCCGAGTTAAATAATTATCCTACATGTACTTCTTATTTGTATAAGGGACACATGAAATTTTTTTAAAACTCCAACCTAGTTGAAAGGAAAACTTTGCTCATAAAGTTTTATGCTAACTGGTCTAGAAGGCTTATTGACATATTAAAAAACACCTAAAAAATGAAGATGTCTGAAAACACAAAGAAATAACTAATATTTGTAACTTTTATTACTTTCTTAGATCCCACAACATATAGTGTTTTACACATCTAGCCAAACTTATTTTCTTTTAGGGTGGCTCTACAACCACTGTTGGAAGCTCCCATTAATATATTTTGAGTGTGTTATTTTTTTTACATGTATTTTTTTAACACTTTTAAATATTTGAAAAAATAAAAAAATTTACAACATCATTAAAAAACACTTCCTTAATTACTAAGTAAAAAAAATAAAAATCCTAGCGAGAGCTCCAAACGGGAGCTCCCAGCAGAAAGAGCAGCATGTTCCTTTCTTTTATTAAATGGAGATAAATCGGGGAGTCAAGGTTCAATTTAAAACTTCTATTTTGATATCATATTAAATCACGACTTATTCCAAAACTTAAAATAATAAGATCAAATTTATTTAAAAATTTAAGGTGAAAAACAGGCTTACTAGCCATTTTCCAACCCAAAATCATTCTCAGAAAAAGATTGATTTATGGTCATTCAAGTCATCGATGATATCTCTGAATCCATGAAGTTGATAATTAGACAATGGTCTGCCTAAAACAAGAAAAAAATCTTAAACAAAATGGACCATACAGAAGGATAAGTCAATGCTCATGCACATGCTACATGAGTAGCATAAAACAAAAGAAACATTAGCACATGTCTTGACTCGAGGAGGATGGCTTTAGAAAGAAAAGACAAGTCCATTAGACTCTTAAATATCACAACTCTGCCTGCGGAGTCCCCTAGACACAGCCCGTGGATGCCAATCCAAAATGCTGCTTCTAATGCATTGATTTGGACTATCTCAATCTGTAGATGCCAATCTATATACTGATTCTGAATTTCTAATCTCTTCACTAATTGCAAATACAACATTTCTTTTGCTATTTCTTAGTCATTTTTGGGTGCTTTAGGCCTCCCTTGTTTGGATATACAAACAATTTCATCTTATATGATCTAATCATTACAATTTTTTTAAACTTTCACATAAAATATAATAAATAATTCAATTTTTTCAAATTTTAAACTAAAAATTATATTGTAATAATATTTTATTCAACCTTCAATTTTTATCTTATCACATCTCATTTGTGTAACCTAACGATGCATTAGGAGGAAAAATGAATTTTTTTTTAAAATCATGATAATGATATCATTATAAATGGAATTAATATTTAGAAAGGGTGAGGATCCTAACAATTGCCCCAAGCCAGATTTCACGATGATACTATTTACCTATAACTGGGGCATAAGAGATGAGTTGAGATGATTTTAGATAAGTTGAATAAAATATTGTTATAATATTATTTTTTAATATTATTATTATTTTAGGATTTGAAAAAGTTAAATTGTTTATTATATTTTGTGTGAGAATTTAAAAAAGTTGTAATGATGAGATGAGATGAGTTTCCAATCCAAACCGGGGCTAACTAGAATAGTCAATAGTTTGAAATCACTTGCACTCACATATTCTCATGGAAGCATGCCCCTCCAATGCCAAAACTAGTGGTATGCATCATCATCAAAAGATAGCCAATTCCACCAACCGGTCCAATAATTTGGTCAGGCAGGTTCAGTTACTGCTTTTGGTTGGTTGGTTGGTAGGTTGGAGATATGATTTCTCCTCATCAGACCATGTCCAAAACTTTCTGTACCACATACTTTTTTCCAAATCTCTACTGCAAATAGCATTTTGTTGTTCCTTTTCTGGTCAAATCTTTTCTCATACGTTTCCATTCATTTGGCAGGTTGAGACTTTGATGGTCTTTTGCTGCATGCGATTTACACTCACTCATGCTCAATCTGCAGTCGCTTCAGAACTTGGACAAGGCCTCCAAATTACAATGACAGTGAATCTATTTTGTGAAAGGAGTTCCACTTTCACCTCACACTAAAGCAGTAAGCAAATTGACATCAGGCCCCAAATTGGCATCAACTAGCACCCCAACAGACTTGCTAGCTAGTTGCTTCCCCAAGCCACCTCGGTCATCTTTCATACACAATCTTGTGCCAATCAACCAGAGATGGTGATGATCAATAGGTTATTAATCGAGGACACAGACTCTGTTGTATTTATGGATAGTACAAAATCCGGATTCCCATTACCAACCTGTGAAAAAGCCTACTTCTTAGTTACCAGGAACAGGGAGACAACATGCAGCCTCAAGGAAGAGAAGAAAATACAATATGAGGCAAAGCAAAAAGAAAAGAAAATGTACGGTATAGGGGTATTATTGGAATTTTCTATTACCTTTGTACGGCTAGGGTTAGTATAGATACAGTTTCTGTAACCCTATTTTGACAGTTAGTTAAAATTCAGCCCTCGCTCCTGTAGATGTAGACTCACTGCCGAACCACGTTAAATCTACGTGTCTTTTCTTGCTTTCTTTCTTTTACGTACTGTTCATAACTGCCGCACGTAGCGCAACAAACACTTAATAGTCTCCCACTTGTTTCCTCCCTTATCTGCTTCAGATAAGTCCTCAGCAGTTCTGCATTCAATTACTAGAAGATTAAGAACGAGAAGAATATTTAATGCTGAACAGCTGAAGCAATCAGTCACATGATTGTCTATCTCAACATTCATCTGTCATTTTAATAACAAAATCGCATTGATTTTACACAAGCATATCAACCAATGTCCAAAATGACCTTTGGATTTGAAATTTTAACAATAATTGATGCAGGGGCCATTCCCTCTCAAAATATTAAGGAACAATAATTTGGTGCAGAATTGACATTTCAGTTCCAAGTTGAGACGTACACAAGTCCCAACTATATATGGAAGAAAATGTGCAGGAGCTCCAAACCCATAACCTTAAAAGGATGCAAAAACCTCATGGGTATTGAGTATCCAATGGTTCCCATAAAAAATCTAAATATCAAAGGAAAAACGGAAAATAATCATTCAGATCAAGAATTGCAATCCAACATAAAGTAATTAATGAAAATGACATAGAAGGCAGAGTAATTGGACTTTCTCCAAGCAGAAGGGCACCAAACGAGTAATGCTACATACAGTCGTGGAGTGTGCAAGCACCGTGTAGTTACTTTGAAAAATGGTGGGGTCTACTATTAAAAAATTAATTTTTTTTTCATGTGGATCTCGTATTTATTCATTTTTTTAAAGTGACTGGACGGCGTTTACACACTTACGACTGCAACTATCATTTATATTGTGCAAGTTTTTCAAGTTAGCTTCAAAAGACTACAGCAATCCTTACACATTCAAAATCAAAGCAATCAATACGAGAATTAAGGCAGGCAACCTGAGGATAAGCTCTCTGACATGAATTCTAATAATGAACACAAAAGACAAGGAATTTCACCTGATTCCTTCTGAGACTGAGCAAGGGGAAAAGGCCTGGAAAAGGAAAACCAGACTCTCCGGGAACTGGAACTTTTTCCAGACCCAAGTTGATTATCGCCTTGGTTCCTTCAGCCAAAGTTCTGCAACCTTCGAGCCTCTTCAAAGCCACATTAATGTACAGTGTCATATAGATGAGGAGCTTATCCGCTGAGCTCTTAATATCAAAGTTTCGGAAGAAGACATTGGCACGAAAGAATGTGATGGCTTCATCAACAATATCGGTACTATCTGCAGACACAGATACCTCAACTTACACTGACATAGGCAATGAACGTGCTACCCTTACTCAACTTTTTTTGTGTTAGGAGTTCATTTCCATCTTTCCAGTGACTGTCGGGTTTTTTATGCCGTTCAGTCACCAGTATTAATTAATTATGTGTATTTTTCTTTCACAACGATTGCAAAATACATACATCTGTCTTCCATTTTGGAAAGCTTCCAAATTTGTTTATTCAACATAAAAAAGTATAAACAAGAATAAAAAGAAAAGAATTCCGTTAACCACCAAAAAAGCAGACGAACGCGCTTCATTAAGGAAGTCTGATTCACAGACCATATTTCTCTTTTGCCAAATAAATCGATGTCTTCTTACAGAAATCGGATCTCTCAAAAATCAGATCTGTTAAAGATCAACCCATAGTGTGAATACAAAATTACAGCTGCTCCTCAGAAGTCTTGGATAGCTGCTGCATGCATCTACAAATATCAAGCAGCCCCAATTGTATAAATATCAAGCAGCCCCCAACTGTAAAGTTAATGGCTGATATTTTGTTTGTCTCCTGAGGTTTTGTCTATAAAAGGAGATCAATTGTAAAACGTAGAAGGCAGTGAGAAATACATAGAAGGAGCCATTTATAGAGATAGAGAATCTGGTTAATGTTTTGTAATTTTGTACAAACATTTCGAAATCAATTGTTTCCGCTCAGTGGACGTAGGCAAATTGCCGAACCACTTATATATTGTCTCTATCTCGTGTTTGGGTGTGTTTCTGGGTGGTTTTAGCTCAACAATTGGTATCAGAGCTTTGGTTTTGTACTGCCCAGAAAATTCAAGTTGATCCAAATCAACTTTTGACCATACCAGTAGGTTCGGCTTAATAAGACGAACACGTTGCCGCAAACGGCATCAAAAACGGACGTCGGAGGAGATCACACGCGCTCCGAGAAGTCGGAAAGTGAGTTTCACGCGCCAACGCTCATCTGGAGGTTGAAGACGAGTGAGATACACGCGCCCACGCACCCCCACGCGCTCCAGAGGAAGAAGACGCGTGAAAGACACGCTCTCACGCGCTCTCACGCGCCCCACGCGCTTCGCCTGCTGTTTCTGTTCGATCTGGACCGTTCAAAATTCCAAATCCGTTTTGGGCTTGATCTAAGCCATTCGGAGTCCGATTTCGACGATCCAATAGTGGTTTCCAACTATTTGGATCATTCCGGACTCATCCGTACGGTTAGAATTTTGAAATTCGTTTTCTAGAAATATTAATTTTCTAGATGGAGTCAGAAGGAGAAATTGCAGGTTCTAGTGGCTCTGGTCGTAGATCCATGGTGTCAAATGCCAAATTTGAAGTTGAAAAGTTCGATGGCACTAATAATTTTGGCATGTGGCAATGTGAGATCATGGACGTTTTGATCCAACAAGAGTTGGATATTACGCTGGAAGGGAATCGTAAGACACTTCACTGTACGAGGAACACCTCAACAAAACGGTGTGGCAGAACGGATGAATCGTACTTTGCTAGAGAAAGTACGGTGTATGTTACTGGATGCTGGATTTAGTAAACAATTTTGGGCTGAAGCTGTGACGTATACCTGCCACCTCATCAACCGATTACCCGCAGCTGCCAATGGCGGGAAGACACCCATTGAAATGTGGAAAGGTACACATGCTACTGATTATGACTCTTTACATATTTTTGGATGTCTAGCTTACTATCATGCTAAAGAAAGTAAGCTTGATCCTAGAGCTAAGAAAGCAAAATTCTTAGGCTTTAGTACTGGTGTAAAAGGGTACAGACTCTGGTGCATAGAGTCAAAGAAGGTAATTATCAGTAGAGATGTTACTTTCAACGAGTCTGAGATGCTCAAGTCACATGAGCATAAGGACTCCCAGGAGGGCAGCCATGATAGCGAAGCACCTTGTGGTTCGCGGAAGGTGGAGTTTACTACTCCAAAAGATTCAAGAGTCACTAATGGAGAGCAGGGACAACTTGAGGTTGATAGTCCAGTCACAGTATCTCCAATCCAACTTGAATCAATTGCAACAAACAGGCCGAGAAGAGAGACACATTTACCGGCACGCTATGCAGATTTTGTGACGTATGCACTTCCAGCTGAAGGAGATCAGATCCCAACCACTTACAAAGAAGCCATACAGTCTAGTGAACAGACTGAGTGGAAAAATGCAATGAGTGAGGAGATGCAGTCTCTTCATAAAAACCAGACATGGGAGCTTGTGCCGCTTCCAAAAAGAAAGAAGTCAATTGGTTGTAAGTGGGTTTTCAATCAGAAAGATGATCAAGCTGCTAAAAATGGGGTGCGATTCAAAGCTAGATTGGTAGCCAAGGGCTACGCACAGACAGAGGGAATTGACTATAGTGAAGTATTCTCTCCTGTTGTGAAACATTCATCCATTCGGATATTGCTAGCTTTGGTTGCACAATATAACCTTGAGTTAGCTCAGCTTGACGTGAAGACAGCTTTCTTACATGGTGATCTGGAGGAGGAGATTTATATGTCTCAACCGGAAGGTTTTAAAGAAGCTGGTAAAGAAAAATGGGTTTGCTATCTGAAGAAATCTCTCTATGGTTTGAAGCAGTCACCTCGGCAGTGGTACAAACGTTTCGACCGCTTCATGATTGACTTGAAATACACTCGTTGCCAATACGATCACTGTGTGTATTTCAAACAACTTGCAGATGGATCTTTCATATATTTGCTTTTATATGTAGATGACATGTTAATTGCATGTAAAAGCAAGGTGGAGATAGATCGAATGAAGGCTCAGCTGAGTCAAGAGTTTGAAATGAAAGATCTAGGAGAAGCACGAAGAATATTGGGGATGGAGATTAACCGAGATAGGGTGAGAAGCACAGTTCACCTCACTCAGAAACAGTATCTGAAGAGAGTACTACAACGCTTCAACATGAACTCGAAGATGAAGCCAGTAAGTACTCCAATGGCCCCATATTTCAAGCTCAGTGCATTGCAATCTCCTAAAAGTGATGAAGAGCGGGACTATATGAAAAATGTCCCGTATGCAAGTGTTGTAGGAAGCTTAATGTATGCCATGGTGTGTACACGACCTGATATCTCCCAGGCCGTTAGCTTAGTCAGCCGATATATGCATAATCCTGGAAAGACACATTGGCATGCGGCTAAATGGATTCTACGGTATATTCAAGGTACTGTAGATCTTGGTTTGAAGTTCGAGAAGAGTGAAGATAGTCTAGTAACTGGATATGTTGACTCAGACTATGCTGGTGATCTTGACAAACGACGATCGACAACTGGATATGTGTTCACTATGGCTAAAGGACCAGTTAGTTGGCGATCTATTTTGCAGTCTACAATTGCACTATCATCCACAGAGGCTGAATACATGGCTGTAACAGAAGCCGTGAAAGAAGCCATTTGGTTACAGGGACTGGTAACAGATTTGGGCTTTAAACAGCAACAGGTTACCATTTACTGTGATAGTCAGAGTGCAATTCATCTGGCCAAGAATCAAGTGTATCATTCTCGAACAAAGCATATAGATGTTCGTTTTCACTTCATACGTGAGATATTAGATGAAGGGGACATTCTACTTCAGAAGATTGGCACTGAAGACAATCCAGCAGATATGTTGACGAAAGTCATCACAGGGATCAAATTCCAACACTGTTTGGAATTGATCAATATCTCACACTGCTGAGCACCTTCGGGTGCGTTGGTGCCTTATGGCACATTTGATAGCGGAAATCTCTCATGGCAGATTTAACGAGTATTTCAATGAGGGGGTGAAATCATTTGAAGGAAACAAATTTGCAGCAGTCCAATATGGCACACATGGGTCGAGGGGGTGATTGTTAAAGATCAACCCAAAGTGTGAATACAAAATTACAGCTGCTCCTCAGAAGTCTTGGATAGCTGCTGCATGCATCTACAAATATCAAGCAGCCCCAATTGTACAAATATCAAGCAGCCCCCAACTGTAAAGTTAATGGCTGATATTTTGTTTGTCTCCTGAGGTTTTTTCTATAAAAGGAGATCAATTGTAAAACGTAGAAGGCAGTGGGAAATACATAGAAGGAGCCATTTGTAGAGATAGAGAATCTGGTTAATGTTTTGTAATTTTGTACAAACATTTCGAAATCAATTGTTTCCGCTCAGTGGACGTAGGCAAATTGCCGAACCACTTATATATTGTCTCTATCTCGTGTTTGGGTGTGTTTCTGGGTGGTTTTAGCTCAACAAGATCTTTTCCAAATGCAACCCAACAATTCTGGCGCAGATGATCGATGCAGCGCAAGATTTATCAACAAGAGGGGTAAAAAGTTTTGGAATTTTCAATTCGGGGGCTGAGATTACGTGGATTTTTACTTGGGAGAAGCACGATTTTTTCCGTTCTATCAACTGGCGGAAGTGATCGAAAAACGCCGGAAGTCTAAAAGGCTCAGCGAAGCGGACTGCTGTTGGCGGTTGGCGAGATTGATGTAGAGTGGAACTACATTACGGAACAAACGGCACCGTTTTCATGACAGCGTCCAGGTAAAATCACACTTTGTGTTCAAACACTGTCCATTGACTCCATTCCACCAAAATTTCAAGCACAGCATCACAAGTCGTAAATATTTGATTACGATAAATTCTATGTCGGTGACCCTATTTAGTAAAGTATTTATATAGTATAATTTTTGTTAGAAAATAAATTGTTATAAAATTAAAGAAAAGTAATAAGAGAATTAAAAGATTATAATATAAAAAACTAGTTCTTGAGAAACTCTTATTTAGGAGAGAGTTTGTTTAGAAGTTAAGACAATATCTGCTACAAAGTAATTTGTATGTGGGGAAGCCGTAGAGTTGATGCGTAATTAACTTATAGTCTAGATTTTCTATGTATTGATAAATCACATTTATAACTTCGGTTCATTAATGAAATAAGTTTGTTTCCATCTCAAAAAAAATTCTTGAGGAACTCAATATTATTTCTCTCAATATTCTTACTATCTATCTATAACAAATCCTCCTCAAGACTCACTTATATAGACATAGGAGAATACATTATATTAAATAGATATATGAACTTAGAAAATGACAATACATGAATCAAGAGGATACATGAACATTGAAAATAGGAATCTATGAATGGATCAAAATTATAATGGTCATCTATCAAATATATAGAATTTTTACTACATTCATGTATTTATAACATAAATATTAATATTTAAATTTTATATATAAATTTTACTATCTGAGTGATATGGATGTTGTGTTATACACACTAATTTAAAAATAAATTAACTGTTTAATTATTAATAAAGATAAATGACATAAAATGTTGGATCTTGAAAGCCAGTCAAGAAAGAAAAATTCTTGATTGGCTTTCAAAGTGGCAACTTTACTCTTGATTGGTAATTATTTGCGACGTGGCGTGATTATTGACACATGGCTTGTCGTGTCAGATTATACCAAAATTTGAAGGACTTTTATTAAGAAAAATTTGTAAATTTAAGAGTTTTGAATTTATAAAATAAAAAATAAAATGTTATCTATACTTTGCAATTTTATTCATATAACCATACGAATTGATATGTCAGCTATTGAAATAAAGAAAATTTTAAAGTCTGAATTAAAAAAAATAACTAATAAAATGAGACGGATACTCAATACATATAATATTATGCATAAAGTTCTACGTACATGCAGCAATACTCAATTAAAAATTAATGGGTAAAAAATAAAAACACAAAACTCAGGAAATGTTTATGCATTTAACCAATTTACTTTTTAAGATACCTAATTAAATTTTCATATAATTTTTTAACCTATAATTGCTTAAATAATTATTTTGAAAATTCATATTTGGTTGTTGAGAGAGTTTGATGCTTTAAAATAAGGCGCAAGAGTTTTAAGTTATTATTATTAAGATGAAACATAGTTATCTTGGAATAGGGTATAAATCTATCTATCCCTTCTCATTTCCAACAAAAGAATCCTAACACCATCCCTGACCTGCGGTATCGATCACAAAGTCTTCTTTTTCGACAACTTTTGACTCAAATTTCTTTAGGTCTTAAAAGATATTTGAGAGCAACCACGGCGGCTCAATATATTTTGTGGTTTAAGACGATGATTAAGTACATGACGATTTAATTTAAAAATAATAATAATATTTAAATATTAAAAATTTTCGAAATGCAAAACAAATATTAATACTATTCTGAATAATAATATCTATTAGTACTATAACAATTTGAAATAGAATCTAATTTTTCTATAAATAGAACAATATCCCTTATCTATATATATACTTCTTTTAATATTTTATTATGAAAACAAATAAGGCCATCGATATCAAAATAAACATCATATTTTATACAATATTCAAGAGTATTATATTATTATATTATTATATTTTTACTACTTCTATTTCAATTTTACTATTATCAAAAAATTTTGTACATTTTGAGTAGGATTTTTTTTAGTAAAACTTCTATATTTTTTGTTTTTTTTTTAAACCAAATTTTACCATTTAAGATTGATTTTATTTTAGGCAAAAAAAATTTCCATCTTTTATGCTAACTAATATTTTTTCTATAGTTTATTTTTTAGAATCATAATATATATATATATTTTTATTTTGGGGGCCTAGTCAAGGTGGGGAGCTTTAGGCAGTGGCATTAGTTGCCTACCCCTTGAGCCGGCCCTAAGAGCACCATCTTCTCTCTTTCAAAGAATGGATAGTCAGGAAAATACATCTTTTAAAAAATCGATGCACAAATAATTTGGTGCAATGGGCAGCGGCAACACAAGCTCTTGGCAACATCCCTCTAATCCAAACACCCCATTCTTTGTTGAATTTTCATGGTGGGCAAGACCCACCCATTTTATCTGTATAATTAAAGCTCTACTGTTTAACAACTTCTGATATATTTTGATATTTTCATATATAAAAATCGTAGTCAACTTGCTCAAAAACAAAAAAACAAAAAAAAAACAAAAAAGGATATTTGAGAGTACGACAACTAACAACTGGTCAACTTGGATTAATTCAAAGTACTAAAATGGACATTTAATTTGATTGTTCTAATCTTTTTTCCTTTGCAAGTGGACATACCAAGTTTCACAGTTTCAATTACTTCAAACGGTTACTTCATTTGTTTGCTTCCAAGCCCCTGATTACTTGCTTCTAAGCTTCAATGTGCTTGAACAGTCTCAATGGGTTGTCTTTTTTCCTTTGGAGCAACCTTGTAAAAATGGTCATTTTTACTCAGAAAGAAGATAAATGATTTGTACAAGTCTCAAATAGATGAATTTCATACAAACCCTTGTAAAAAAGTAGACCCCACTTAAAAAATGTGTAAAAAAATCTATTCTTCATTAGTGGAACCTATTTTTTTACAAAGGACTTGTACAAGATTTGTTTATTTGAGGCTTATAGTTAGCATTACTCTTTTAAACAAAGGAAAGCTAACTTTACATCATCCTTTGGGAGAAAAGTCAACAGATTATGACAAGGAAGTGTATTCATGAAGCATTACAGGACCATAGTTTTTGGGGTAAGCAACATTCAACAAGCTAAGTTCCTTTGGAGTAAAAACAGAAAACGTGTAACACTGCAACATAAAAGATTACAACATCAGCAACTTTCACATAATCCTATTTCATCCAAAAAAATAGTATCCTAATGAAATCCCAGCCCTTAGACCCAATGGAGCTTGCTTGTTCAGCATAATCTACAACTCATCTTGACAATAACAAAGCTAGCTGTACATGGTATTCTAACAGGGCAAACCTTTGTCGTACACTGAAGACACGATTTTTGTCAATTAAATGAGGTTTGAGAATGATGATGTTAGTATGTAGGGGATATTGGCTAGAGGCCCACGTTGGCAAACAAGCTCATTGATGTCCTTCACAATGTTGAAGACAGCTTCAGGTTGTGCTAGTTTAAGAGCATTCTCTGACATTCTCTGGAGTTCATCTTTCTTGGTGCTGAACCATTCGGTCACAATTCTTGCTGTTTCGTTAGGACTTCGAGTGAAGACACCAGCACCATTGTCTACAACATAGGGTACATTGCCCTTTTCCTGAGGTCACCAGAAAAGCAAAAGGTTAGTATTAGGAATGAGAGTACAACTAGAAACCTGAATTTGCCGGGTTATCTTTCGCACACAAGAAAAATTTGAAGACTAACTTGTCCAGGGATGTAGTCATTGAGAACAATAGGAAGCCCCCTGATCAATGCCTCAGCAATTGTACCAGGTCCAGCCTATGAAATGTGAAACATGGAAACCCATAGAAACCATGAGTAAGATGCTTGATAATATGCATATTCAACAAGGGATTGAGGACAAGATTTCCACATACTTTCGTAATTATGCAGTCACAAGCCCCCATCCATTTTTCCATTTGGGTCTCAAACCCTCTCACCTACGTCAAAGGGTAACAAGCTTTTAATGGACGCTCAAGATGAATTTGTTTTCTTGATGCTAACAACTTTAAGAAAGCCATTACCTTTACCGGGATCGTCCACTTCTCAGTTTCAAGTGTAGTGGCTAAGGTTGCATTACGGCCACATATAATAATTAATTGCCCAATAGGTTTTCCAAGATCTTTATCAAAAAGTGATTCCCCAAGCGCCAAAGCAGTTTTCTTAACAGGTCCCATCCCTTCACCACCTCCCATTAACAAAACTGCAGGCAAGTGAGGGTCCATCTCAAGTTCGTTTCTCAACTGATCCTGTAAATCCAAGACATCAACCAACCAAACACAATAAAAATCAGACACTCCAGTCAATAAACCTCACAAGATTCACAATTTCAACACACACCTTGGAAAGAACTGCACGGGCAAAAGAAGGTCGGATGGGCAAGCCAAAAACACGGATTTGAGATTCTTCAAGACCATCAAGTAGAGCTCTCTTGGCTACCTCCTGTGATGGGCAATAGCATCTATTAACCCCAGGGTGAAACCTGGATTCAGCTTGAATGTTAGAATATAATACAAAGTGGACTACGACTAATATGCAGAAATTACAATTGGAGTTCCAAATGGGTTTGTTAACCATACCAAGTAGGATGGCAAGAATTTAGGTCTGTGATGACAGTGACAAAAATCACTTTCTTCTGGAGGCCTTGCTTGTTAAGAACCCACAAAGGAATATGCTGCATCAAAGGATGGACACTAATGATGATATCTGGCCTGTACTCCATTAGACCAGCCTCCACCTCCCTAGAATCACAAAATCCATGACAATTTAGAGAAACCCATTGAACGAAAAATATATTTAAGATTTTGATAATCTTTTACGCCTAAACAGAACTAACATGTGCTACAGCTAAGAGAGATAAATCATCTTTGAGTCAAAAGTAAGCAATCATGTCTTCAATAATTATTATCTCCACCCCCAATTGATTAAGTGCCTAGTGGATTAATGATGAGTGCAAAAACATATAAGTGAATGTAATAAAATGTCATTTAATTCTTCATCTAATATTATCTATAAGTAAGGTTGAAGGACTTAGATCTTAGTATAAAACAAGAGTATTGACTCATAATATATATGCTTGCTTATAAACATTGTAATGGAAACTGCAATCCAGTTGGTTGCAAGATATAATTATTATCCTAAAATGAAATATTGTAAGTGACAATGAGAGTGATAAGTTAAAGGGCTAAAGGGATCAAGAAGTACTTGGCATAGTAAGCGGCAATGGCAGCAAGATAGCAGTTGTGTATCCATCGGGGATAGGTACTGTGAAAAGCAACCTTCCATAACTGTACATGTTTCACCATGAACTTGTATGATCTCTCCATGTCGTTCAAAGGCCAGCCAGTGTACTCTTTCCAAACATCTTTCACAAAAATCTAAAATGAGAAGGTGCCACCGGTAAGGACAAAATAGCGGGGAGAAAACCCCAAGAATGATAGAAATTGATGATTATTCAGATTGAAGGTTCACATGATATGATAGATTTTTTATTTGAGAGAACTGGAAAGTTTAGTAATATTAGCAAGGAATCTATCAAAGAAACAAGCAATTTTTCCACTTCAGCATCACTGTTAAAACAGCAGAGAGAGAGTCGAAAGACAATTAAGAGGGGAGAGACTTTCAAGACCACAAACTAGTAGCTACAAAGTAGAAGAATTGGAACAGAATGGAAGCATCAAGTCTATTATTCACAAGAAGATTGATATTCATCATCTTTTAACCATCGTCTCTTGGCATCAAATGAATGGCAGATAAGTAAAAAATAACAAAGAGCTTTTCAACATTTGGATTTTGAAGATCTTAAAGGTGAAGTTAAGGGTAGCAATCCCTGAAGAGTAGCAATCCTTGTGGAATATATATATATATATAGAGAGAGAGAGAGAGAGAGAGAGGAACAAAAGGTGCATTATTGACAAAATTTCACATAAGCTTTAGGTAGAAAAAAAATCATTAGAAAGAATAATATATGGCATCAGAACATGGCTTAGTGGGAATAATAGAACAGATAAATCCAAAGAAGCCTAATAAGAACATAAAAACACGCTATCCACGATTTTGCAAAAAAACTGTTCATGATTCTTTTCTTTCTTTCACGAAAAGGAACATAATAGCTCCAAATAACAATACCATCAGATCCACAGGGACAACTCGGTCAAGAACAGAGAGCGAGGAAAAGAAAAATAAATTTTTTAAAAAAAAGGTGAAAATTGAGCAAAATTGAAGAGAACCCAGAAGAGACTCGCGGACAATCACCCTGTATTCGTCCCCGAACTCAATCTGAAAGGCGCTGCGGATGGCCTCAGCCGAGGCCCTGTGTCCTCCGCCGGTGTCACTCATGAGAATCAGAACGTTTTTGGTCCTCTCAGCTCCGATCTGCACTAGCTCCACGGTGTCGTCCTCGTCATAATCGTACTCGCACTCTTTTGAGCACCTCCTGTGGCTGCTGTTTCTCCCAAGGCGGTACCCGCCAACCTTCTGGAACATCTCCGTTATCGACGACTTCCTCGGCGTCGCCACGGAGGCGTCCATGTTTGTAAGATCCCCCAACCAAGCAAAGTTCCAAACTTCACAAAACACCCAGTTGAATCCAACGGCCGAATCCCCTTTCCCGCCACCGGAAATAAAATTTGCCGGCAGAGAGAGACGGAGGAAAACAAAGGAAAAGAAAAGCAGAGCTTGACGGTGGAGAGAGATTTGTGGGACAGAAAAAAAATGCAATTGGAGGTAGATGTACGTATATACGTTTGTGTTGTGTGTGTTGGGGTGTTCCGATTTTAACGTTTGGTGAGGTCCGAGCAGGCAAATGTGATTCTTATTGGCTAAGAGGTGTTTGGACGCCAAGAATTACTCCGACAACTTAAGGCATGGGGGTAATTTTATAGCCGTCAGATCCGCATTTTGATTCGGAGTGTTCGAAGATTCGAATCTTTTAACTTCCTGATACTGTGGTTTCGACTTTCTTCGACTTTGTTTTTATGGTTTTTTGCTATGGTGGTCTTTTGGTTTTGGGTATTTGCCTTTCAAGGACAAGGACGAAAAACGGTTAGTTGTTGACTAGTTGTTGAGGTGAAAGGACTAGTTTGCCCCCTTGGTCGTTATGGTCGTTAAACTGGTCGGCAACTTGGCATGGTGATGGTACAGTTATGGACAAAATAAAAATAAAATCCAAATTGCCTTTTAAATGGAATTATTACCCATTTTCCTTATAATCATTCAACATTAATTTGCCTTTTTCGTCTACCAAAATATGGTTATATAGTTCCTTTCTATTGAGACATGATACATCCAACAAGATATGCTTAAACACAGTGACAAATCCAAGAATTTCCTTTTGGAGGGCTAATTAGTACTGAAATAATTATATTTTTATTTATTTTCTATAATATATATTGTACCAAACAGGCAAACATAATATAAAGACATTATAAACATGATTCGAGATTAAAATAAATTAATATATTTATCAGTATAGGAATATATGACGCATCTATATATTCAAATTAAGATAAATTATAAGAGTTTTCCTTCTTTAACAGAATTATTATATGTTCAACGTTGATTACCAAGAAAATTTTTGAAAGTCCAAGAAAAGAATGAAGAAAAGTCATGCATGGAAAGGTTAAATATAACAATAAAGAAAAATCTTGAATATGATTTTTTTTTTAAAAAATAATGAGAGATTACATACCATGATGAATTTCTTTAGTACGTACTCTTAATAATAATTCAGAGATTTTTAATAAATAAAAAATCAAGATTTTTGTTGCATTTGGGATTAGATTGTAACAAAAAACTAAGGCCTGGTTTTGTTGCATTTGGGAATTATAAGGTTCATCTCATCTGTATCGTACAATAGTTTTTCCTATTCAAATACATTATATTTCATCTTTAAATTTTAAAAATATCCAATTAAATAAAAAGTAATTTACAGTGAATAGTGCATGAATAGTTCAAAACTGACGTGAACAGTGAAAAATGTCAATAAATAGTGTGTGAACAGTGCACTTTTCGATTTTCTAATCAACAGTGGAACCCACACCTTTTTTAAATCTCAAAAATTAAAAAATATCTCGTATCATTGCAATATCCAAACATAGTTTTTTTACAAAATATTTTATCTCATCTTAACTCAAAAAATTTATTGCTATTTAAAATATTTTATCTCATCTCATCTGTATTGTGTAACCAAATTGGGCCTAAATGTATATATTTTTAACATTTTTCTGAAAAATAAAATTATTTTAAATTGACAACAAGAGAGAGATTTAAAATTAAATTGACAAAATATCAGGAATAATAAATTCTACATAAATGAATTTCGTGTTTGGGTCCACTTTAATTTTTCCTAAAAATCATCCATAAATCATTCATTCAAGCTAGCCCAACAATTACTTGGAGGAAAGACCTTAGATGGATTCGAAGGGATCCCAAGGAGTAAGGGTGTCAGGTGTTCGATCTGGACCGAAAAAATCAATCGGATTGAATCATTTGGTTTGGACTGGACCGAATTCCAGACCGGTCAGTCTCAATCCCATAAATTGTGGATCAAAAAAATTTGATTCGATCCTGAGATCTATAAATTTTAGATCGGACCAAACCGTACCAGACCAAACTCCTATATATATTTTTAATAATTTAATATATTATTTTTATATAATAATTATATAAATTAATGATTTAATTTTCATTTAATTTATTATTATTGACCATATAAAATATTTTTTTAATAAGTTAATTACATAATTTACATTAATAATTAACTTAATTTTAATTTAATAATTTAAAAGTTTTATTAATTTATTGGAAAAAGAAATAAAAAATAATTGGATTGGACGGAACTGATTGATCACATCAGACAGAATTGATAGCTACCGGTTTGGTCCCGTCCCTATGGTTGTACAGTCCAGCCCGATCCAAAAAAATTGATAGACCGAAATTTCGATTCATCACCCACAAATCGTACTGGACCAATTTACGATAGGTTTGGATGACGAAACAAAACATAAAATTTTCATCTCATCTCATCTCATCATTACACATTTTTCAAATCCCCATACAAAATATAATAAACATTCAACTTTTTCAAATCCCAATTCAACTTTTTCAAATACCAATTCAACTTTTTCAAATCTCAAAATTAAAAAATAATATTTTAATCTTTAAAATAAAATACAAAATTATCATCTCACTCCTCAAACCTATACACTTTACCAAGGAGAAATCTTAAAAAGGACTCTAAAGTCAAGATATGCTGAAGAAAAGCATAATCTACAATGACGTGCTGTAAAATGTATCGATGCAAGGTGAAGAAAGCCAATCCACACTTTTTGGCATAATAATAAATTTATTAATTCTTTTATCTGGATTGAAAATGTTTGATTATTGTACAATAATGTTCCACGTAAAAGTTATAGAAAAAATCTCCACAACTTTTTACTATTTATATAACTTCCACACATCACACTTCTTTTAATTTTTTCTTATTTTTTTCTTTTATCAAAAATTTATTATATGAATAATGAATAGAAAATTTGAAATAGTTTAAAAAGAATAAACTCAAAAAAATTTTAAAAAAAAATATTAAAAATTTTTAAAAAATATGGAGTGTGGAGTATGGAGTGTGGAAGAGGTTGTGTAGCAAAACTCTAATACATGATAATATTATACGTGCATCAATCAAAACCTAAATATATAGTTAGTTAAGAGTCCAAGTTTGATGTGATTCGACCTAATTAAAATTCCATTCTTTTACAAATCCGAACGATATCTTGGGATTAATTTGTTTATGCATGATTAAGGGCTAGTTTGGTTTTTTGACTGCACTTAGTTTAGCTAAATTCAGTTTGAATTTAGACATCTTCTAACATCCAAACACTTAATTCACAAATCACTAAACTCATTTCATCTTAAAATTTCTTTACACATGAGACCCGTAACCTTTTTCAATCAAACACTTCTTTATACGCGAAACCCATAATTTTTTTTAACTTCTCATAAATACATCTAAACTCATTTTAACATTCAAATACATCTATACTCATCTTAGGTGGGCTCCACACAACTCACTACAATTCATAGAAAGCTTAACTAAGCTCCATATCCAAATGTAACCTAAGTCAAGACTTTAGCTAACACTTATTTATTAATTGTCAAACAAGTACATAGCATATATTCTATATATACATTAGTTGAGACAAAGTACCATATACCATTGTAAATAAATTTAAAAGAACAAAGAACGATCTCATAAGATAAACAAGCTATAGATACTTCCTTAAATCTATCAACCTTGCATGGTATAAGATGAGATGATCAGTGATTACTAGGTACTACTAGAGTAGTATGCACGCACATGTAATATTTTTATTATCATAAGATGTTACGTTAATTCAAATTAATGTTTACATAAACAATCTTAATTACATGATATGTTGTGATAGGATGAAAGTATGACGTCATATGTATTCCAATTATGACGCATGATATGAAGATAACCTTTGGAGCTCGCTTCTCTTCCATCCTTTTTGAATTTCTTTGCAATATGTCCAATAAGATCGTAGGAACCATGATCCCAACAAAACAAAAACGTGAGATAGATGAGTTCTGTTGACTAATTTGTTATTCCATCTAAAAGAACTATAAAATATATAACAAGGAAAAAAAATACTTTATCTCTGTAAATTATTAATAGTCTTTATGTGAAATATGGTTGACGAATTATCAAAATTATCACTCTATCTCACTCCTACAACCATCATTTAAAATTAAGCACCTAGTTCAAATTCAACTATTAAGATTTAGAAAAAATCTACTTGTTATATCCTACACCACATACTAACATGTGATATGTCATTTTTATCATTCTATTTGAACATGAGAAATGATATTTACAACCGTGAATTATGCAATAGTCGCGTAATCGTTTTGAAAAAAGTAAATAAAACATGGAATCCACATGAAAAAAATTAATTTTTTAATAGTGGACCCTACACTTTTTCAAAACAATTACGCGACGTTTACGCACTTCACGATTGTATGTAAAATTATTCTTTACACATACACTGACACACATATTTATGTGTAGATATGTGTGTTTAAATAAAAGAGTAAAAATGACGAATCACATATTAATGTATGGTGTAAAGATTATAAGTAATATTTCTCTAAGATTTATATGTCTAATAACATCCAGAGACTGACTCATGTGGGAAGAGTTTGGTTTTTGATAATATACTTCCTCCGACTCTAAGATTCTTATACTTGAGTGCAAACAATTTTTAGAAACTCGAAATATTTTCTTTTAAATTACACTAAATGCATGTTCGAAACATTTTTTTTTCAAGAATCTATGCGTCTCCAAAATTAGTGACCTTCTTTGTGATAACCGATAGTAATAATAATAATAAAAGGTATGATATTGATGATTAGACCAAAAATAGTAAATTATAAAATGAGTGGTGGGTAGTTTGAAATTTCTAGTGATATGTTTAATAGTTTGGGGGCGATATTATAAAACAATTATATAAGCCTTGTAATTTTCTTTAAAAAAAAATGAAGAAAGAAGATCATCTAGACAGCTATATTGTAAACACCCCATCCATCATGATATATTATTAAAGAAAAATACTAAATTCACTTAAGAAAAATTTATAAAAATTTTATTTATCATCGTGTCAGTTATTGATATATTGAAAATCTCGAAACTATTTTGAATTTTAAAAGAAAACTAACAAAATGAGTATCATAAATAAAATTGTAAGTACATGTAACAATATTCATTATGAAAAATTTCTAAATTTCACGTGTCGTTAAATTATTTAGATTTACATTGCAGTTATTAAATAAAGACCGTACGTAGTATTGTTAGGAATAATAACATTCAAATAATCAAGCCAAAAAAAAACCGAAACGGAACACAACACCTGGCTGACGTCAGATCATGTTTTAACACATAATTGCAAAAGAGACCGTATCTAAAGATTTTCTATTCCAACAACAGCACCATATTTAAGATATAATTCTTTTTCAACCCGTCCTTCGTCGGTCCTCCTCCTTTCAGTACATCGAACTATTTTTCCCCTATTTCCGAAAAGCCCCCAAGTCTAGGGTTTTCATCCACCTGAAAGTCCCTGCACCACCGTTTCTGGTAATCCCCCCTGCCCTCCTCTCTCTATCTACCTGCAAATTTTGATTTCGACTTTAATTCTATTGCCCATTATTTTCACTCCAAATATTTATGTTTCTTTCATTTCATTGTTATTCACAACTAATAATATTCTTCTTCATACGGTTAAACCATTTTCACAGGTGTTATAAACGCAACGCGGGTCTCATTAGTAGTTTAATAAAATGCATTGAAATTAGATTCATGGGTTTTTATAAAAAGTGCTTACTTTCATGTATTTGGTGGTGGATAATCATATAGCGTCTTGTTTGGTTGACTCTGTTGCTGAGCTGATTTAAGTTGGCCAACTGAGAAAAGCATGCTGTCCTGGTAGCTTTAGATATGATTTACAGTTAGACCGTATGGATTTTGCTGTAAACGATGTCATTGCTTTGCATTGGTAGTCCACTAACAGTGTTTTGTCATTGTCTTGGTTAATATGGTGAACTGGGTTTCTCATTCATATCCGTATCCTCTCATTTATAAAGGAAGAATAATTGGATGCTCTTCTACATTAACATGATTCGTCTTCAATAGTGTCAAGAGGTTCTTTCTTTTACTAAAGAAAATAATTGTAAGAGTTTTACTGCAGTAAGCACACTTGGCTGGGTTGAAATGCACCTCTTGTATAGCTTTGTTGAGTTTTACTTGAGATCTACAAACATAATTCTAAGGATGCAGAGTCAATGGTCTTTGGTTGTTTAATTTGGTCGTTGGGAAACTGGATGATGAAGATTATGTTTAACTGAGAGGCTTTTTAAGGGAGAATTTGGTTGGTTAGTATTTGAGCTAACAAATAGGAATAAAGGAAGAAGATCAACTAAGCTACTCACCACCAAACCATTATTTCATAAACCTTTTATATGTTTTACTACTGACATTGGTTGGTTGTTTTTTGGATTGTAGGTATTGGAGTAATTTGCTATCACTACCATTTGCTTGTTTGGACGGTGTTTGTAATTGAATAAAAAATATGACTCTTTCACCAATTTTCTGTGGTATGCATTAGGCCATAGTCCTGACATATCAGTGCTATATAGATTTGTATTGTTTGAGTTGAGATTTTGTTTGTAAGTAAATTTGAGTGGAGAAATGGATATTTAGTAACTGCATTTTGTGGTAGTTTCATCAATTCAATATGTTATACACTTAAAATAAACCATTACCCACACTGTGTGACCTGGTTGCTTGGATGTCCCATAGACATAGGATATTTCTATTCTCTACCTTCTTTTATATTGAATTGAAAAATATGGAATTGAAAAGTATTGTATTATCCAACGCCCTTTAAAGCTAGCTATTTGTTTCTGTATACACTGGTTGAACAGAGTGTTATAAGAGATTTTTTTATCGGTAAACAAAATTTTATTGATAGTAGGGATAGGCAATAGCCAAGTACACAGGAAATATACAAGATCATCACCTATGCTTGATGATATAGTGATACAAGAAGAGCGTTATAAGAGATTATAAGTGAATTTCTCTGTTGTTCTGGCCATAGTGGTCATGCCTTCAAATTTCACTCCCACATTGGTGGTTTCATTGCTTTGCAAGACGAAATGAACAGATTATTCCATGGGAACATTTTCTTGCAGACCAATGAACAAATTTGATTTGATTGTAAGCTTTTTCCAAATCAACTTATTGGATGCATTCTAACTACCATCATGACTGAATTTTATGTCCATGATTGACCTTTGTATGTGTCGTAGTTATTAACATCACCAAGCACTAAATGTAGACAATGACCATAGTGGATGAAAAGTTGGAGACTAGACTGGAGAGAAAGTAACTTTTTTATTTTATTTGGAACATGAAGTTCATTACAATGGCAAGGGGAAAGCTTATATTGATTTGCCAATCTGGTGGTGCGTTTGTCACAAATGAGGATGGATCGATGTCATACACTGGAGGTGAGGCACATGCAATAGATATCAATTGTGAAACCATGTTTGAAGATCTCAAATTAAAATTAGCTGAAATGTGGAATTTGGAATGTAATTCCATATCCATAAAGTATTTCCTCCCAGGAAACAGACAAACTCTCATCAGTTTATCAAATGACAAAGACCTCAAAAGGATGTGTAAATTTCATGGTAGTTCAGTAACTGCCGACGTTTTTGTCATGGGGAGAGCAGGTTTTGATCGTGAAGTCTTGAACAGTCATAGCAGGTATTTCTTTCTTTCTTCCTATTTATTCTTCCGCTTTGTTTTGTTACATCCTACTTGCAGGAGCAGGATGCTAAAGTTTCTTTTTCTCTAGTCGTGAACAATCAATATTGCTACTTTTCTGAGCACCACTGCTCAGCTGGTGGTGTTAAAAAAGCTTTCATGTCACTCACTGCATCAAAAGACACAATGGGAAGAAGAATAAAGCCTTATTGCTTTTTAATGAAATGGAGATAATGACTTTCTGTACTGTATGCGGTGCATGGTGACTGATTATAGGCTGGTGATTGCTGCAAATCTGCAAATTTTGTTTGCTTTGAATCTCACAATTCATTAGTTGCAGGGCAAGTGCAATAAAAGTAGCTGAAACTGTACCCCCTGTTGCTGACTTCAGTACCTCTGCTGCTGCACCCCATGCCGTTCCTGCCCTTCCTGTTCCAATATATGCAGCTGAAGAACTCATTAATGCTAATTCCAGCATTGGTCCAGTTTCCCCTGTCTCTCTTCCTGTAGAAAGACCTGCTGACTCCATTATATCCATTACAGCAGCTGCCAATACTGCCAATGATAATCCAGATGCTGCTTATTCCAGTCCAGCCGGTTCCATTGCCGTTGCCACTGATGCAACTGCTCATGACCCAAATATAATTGATATGTCCTCCACCCCTGCTGATACTGTTAAGAAACGAAGGCGAACTGCATCCTGGAAAGTTAGTGCAAATGGTCCTGCTATTGTTGATGTCACTGACTATATTGAGGAGAAAAGGAAAAGTTCATCCAGAAAAAAGAACACCCAAAATTGCAATGCTGCAACAGCAACCGACAATCCAAAGCAGCAACAAGATACTTCAACCTGTGAAGAAGATTCTTACGGTTCCTCTATCCTTGCTAGTTCAATTGATGTTCCACCTGAAAAACTAGTTTCATCTTGGAAAGATGGAATAGTTGGTGTTGGTCAGGTATTCAAAAGTGTGTATGAATTTCGGGATGCTCTCCAGAAATATGCCATAGCGCATCATTTTATGTACAGGTTAAAAAAGAATGACACTTACCGTGCTAGTGGCACATGTATATCAGAAGGCTGTTCTTGGAGGATTCATGCTTCCTGGGACTCATCCTCAGAGTCCTTCAGGATTAAAAAGATGAATAAATCGCATTCGTGTGGAGGGGAATCTTGGAAGTCTGCTCATCCGTCAAAGAATTGGTTGGTGAGTATCATAAAGGAAATATTACGAGGTAGCCCTCATCACAAACCAAAGGAAATTGCTAACAGCATTCTTCGTGACTTTGGGATTGAGCTGAATTATACTCAAGTATGGCGTGGAATTGAGGATGCCCGGGAGCAACTTCAGGGTTCGTATAAAGAAGCATATAAGCAGTTTCCTTTGTTTTGTGAGAAGATGATGGAGGCAAATCCTGGTAGTTTTGTTAAGCTTTGCGCTAATGAAGATAAAAGATTTCAGTGCCTTTTTGTATCCTTTCACGCTACAATGTGTGGTTTTCAAAATGGTTGTCGCCCCCTTCTTTTCCTTGACACCGCATCTTTAAAATCAAAGTACCACGAGGTTTTGTTGACAGCTACTGCATTGGATGGTAATGACAGTATTTTCCCCGTTGCATTTGCTGTAGTAGATACCGAGAATGATAAGAATTGGCATTGGTTTTTGGAGCAGTTGAAATCAGCAATGTCTACTTCAATATTCATAAGTTTTGTAGCTGACAGAGAGAAGGGCTTAAAGAAGCTGGTACTTGAAGTATTTCAAAAAGCTCATTATGGATATTCGATATTCCATCTAATAGAAAGCTTCAAAAAAAACTTGAAGGGCCCATTTCATGGAGACGGAAGGGGTTCTTTGCCTGGCTTTTTTGTGGCTGCTGCCCATGCTGTCCGACATGATGGTTTTAGAATATGTACTGAGCAAATTAAACGTGTGTCCTCAAAAGCATATGACTGGGTCTTGCAAATTGAGCCAGAGCACTGGACAAATGCAGTATTTAAGGGTGAGCGCTATAATCATATCACTGAAAATGTTGGAGAGACATACACCAACTGGATAGAGGAAGTGCGGGAGCTACCGATGATACAGAAGGTCGAAATGCTAAGATACAAGTTGATGGAGTTGATTAAAACTCGTCAAACAGAATCGAGTAGATGGTCTACAAAACTTACTCCATCCAAGGAGGAAAAATTGGGAGAAGAAACTCCTAAAGCACAGGGCTTGAAAGTATTGTTCTCATCTGATACCCTTTTTGAAGTTCATGATGATTCCATTCATGTGGTGGATATTGATAAATGGGACTGCACTTGTCTAGGATGGAAAGCTTCTGGGCTACCTTGCCGCCATGCTATTGCCGTCTTTAATTCTACAGGCAGGAATGTGTATGATCACTGTTCAGGGTACTTCACAGTTGATAGCTTCCGTCTAACATATTCTATGTCCATAAACCCTGTTTCTGCCATTTCCATTCCTTCAAGTAATGAAAAAACTGCCTCGGATTCTCTTCCTCTACTTCCTCCTTGCACATCGCGGCCACCAAGCCAACAAAAAGAGCGGACCAGCAGTCAGGAAGTGTCCAAGAGGCCGGTTTGTTGCACTAGGTGCAAGGGAACGGGGCATAATAAATCTACATGCAAGGCAAACTTATAGGTTGTATGTGAATTTGCAGTTGCGCAGTTGTTATCTTCGATCATATCAAACATGGTTGTGCAGTTTTGCTGCTCAATTGGTCGTTTGATTATATTTGAAGTGGAGTTGTGAAATTTACAAGCCAGTATATAAATACAGTTGTCATAGGACTCAATATAGTTATATTAAAAAAGAAGAAGTAAAAACATCAATATTTTGTGTTGTTAACTGTTTTGACGAGTAGAATGTCACATAAACCAAATTGAATTTCTTTGATTGAATGGTTTCCTTTCCATTGGCGTCTAAAATTAATGCATCACATCGTTAGTAATAGCATAAAAGAAAAGCACAAGATTGTAATAACCAATAAAACCTGCCTTTTCTAAGTCATAATCTTTGGTTGGCCTAAGTAGGCTGTGAATCTACATGAACTCGAGATTATTGCTTTTGAGAGCATAGATTAGCCCCGTTTGAAATTTGGCCTGAACGTAGATCAACTCAATTCGGTCTAATTTTAAGTTGAGTTTAACATTCAAACACCCAACTCTCAAATCACTAAACTCATCTCAACTTAAAACTTTTTTACTCGTGAGATCCACAACCTTTTTTCAATTCAAGACCTCTTTACACGTAGGACCCACAATTTTTTTCAACTTTTCATAAATATATCTAAATTTATTTTAACATACAAACACATCTAAACTCTTCTTAGATAAACTCCACAAAACTTACTCCACCATCTCAATTCACTATTATTTATAAAGAACTCAACTCAGCTCAACATCCAAATATGGCCTAAAGCCTATCAAATTGTTCATATCAGGAGACAATTGCTAGATGGTTTTCTCAGGGACAAGAGACCTGTTGTTTCAAAACTGAACCCTTAAAGAGACAGGAGCGGCACCGGACAACTGGCCGTGCCTGAGCATGATGAACTGCTGAAATCCAACCTAAATGGTAAAAACTCATGGTAACGATGTACTGTGCTTTTCACACGTAGACATTGTATCAGGTTGTTCCTCTAAAACAATATCTGAAAGTAGGATGAAGACATGCAACCAAACCTAATGTTGTTGTCCAAACAGGTTAAAACGGCTAAAGTATCTAGGCCCCGGCCAGTATGGATAGCAAGCTAGGAGACCAAACATCTCTAATTCAGATATCTCTACCTAGGTTAAAAAGAAGATATGCGCCAAATAAAATATGCAACCGTCTCGCAGTAGAATGGTTTTGAGGTTGAAGTTGCAGACACCTAGTGCCAACCGAGACCATCAACTGTTTCACTCTCCACTTCTGCATAGAAAGGAGAGTAACAAGCTGCAGAAGTTATCAAATATAATAACAGAAGATTACATTATTTATGGTGCCAAAAATAAAATAAAAACATGAACAAGCAATCTCTCTCTTCAGATAAACATAAGCCGGTCACTCTGATCTGCCTATGGAAAAACTTGCAATAAAACCAAGTGAAATACATAAAACTTCAACACTTGTAAGTTGTTATAGGTAATAAAATGTAAGGCCAAATTCCTCGCCCTTTCTTACACCCTGCTGTTCATACAAAAACTTGCTGTATTTCCATCTACCGATCAGTCCTGCAACTTCTAGATGACCAGTAAATTAGTGTAAAGTATAATATATTCTCCAATTACTCATGTCCACCTGAGTCACAGTCCTGAGAGAGCAATCCCAGACACAGAGGACAGGGTGGGTCACGTTTATCGTCGAGGCATGTTCTCTGCTCCAAGCATTCTGCATGATAAACATGACCACAAACTAAAACTGCCACCACAGAGAGTTCACCAGAAGACAGTCTACTTCCAAGGAAATAAGGTCTCCGTCTCAATGGCTTCTGACAAAACCCACATACCATCTTCACTGCATCTGATGATGCTGCATCCATTACCAAGGAGCTAGACCTAAGTCTATCTGGCCTGAAAATTTCCTTCCCCGTGTTTTCTGAAAAAAAGAAGAGGAAAACAATTATATTGCATATCTACACAGCAGAATAATTGATAGTAAATCAAAATGAAAAACCAAAAGGGACCTTTTCAGAAACTTGACTTCAGGTTTCAAGCGCAGGATAATCTGAATTTTGTAAAAGGTGGAAACTAGTCGTCCCATAACAAAGAAATCTAACTTTTGTTTTCTAGAAGATGAGCTAGGCACATGTGTATTGTAAAAGTGGAAATGGTAGTCACCCCATTCATCACTTGATGTGTCATTTTGGCAGTGACAATATTTTTTTTTTTTTATAAGTAAAAGTTATATTCATCAAATGTAATAGGCGAAGCCCATGTACACAGATGTATACAAAAGAAACGCCTAAATACATTCTAATACTAGAAAAGCGAGGACAAAAACTCATCGACAGCCCCTCCATTAAGTACAATAGCTGAAAACCGACTAAACAAGGAACATATAAAAAATTTCTAGAGTTCTTCTACATTGCGTTCCCTATTATTAAAGCACCTCTATTATTATATAATAAAACCCTAATATTGGCAGTGACAATATTTAAAGCACCAAAATCATCATAAAGCTGGACATCTCATCAAGTAGAGTAAAAGCCCCTTCCTTGGTCTAAATTCTCGTCATAGAAATTGGATTTGGTAAAATTGACCAAAATTCAAAACCATGGAAAAAAAATGAACCTGGAGGATATCCAGTATGTGGGGTACATTGAGTGGCCAACTTGAAGGATAGTCTCTCATCACGCAAAGAAGCACCTTTGCCACGAGAAGTTGATGCATTGGCATGATTAGCTGAATTGCGCCTCGAGTACTGATGAGCATAGTAATGGCGAGACCGTTTTAAAAACATTGACCGTCCAAGACTCTGATGATGATTCACAGTAGTAGGATTGGCATTTAGTAATTTCATCGAACCATCCGTAATATCCAAGACTGAAGCGAGAGTCTTTAGTTCACTAGAGTCAACTGAATGCAAAGGTTTCTGCAAAAATAAAAATATAATGACACAACTATGCATGAATGAAAAAGAAAAAAGAAAGAAAAATGATGTTAAACAATAGTGGACTAGGAGACTCTCTCTTTCTTAATCTTCATTAAAGAAAAGACTGTCTTAGGAATCTCCAGCATTAATAAGAGCGGAAGGACATTGCCTAAAAAGGTTTTAAAAGTTAGAAATAGTAATTACATTTATCTAAAAAAGGATAAAACACTAACCTCTTCTGACATTAATTCCATCCCAGAGGAGCAAGGCATGGTACCTGCAATATAACATCCAAAACAAAAAATAATCATTCTCACTTCATTTAGAGAAAATTTAAAATTGCACTTGGAGAAAAGAAATGCAAATTTCCAGCTAAGATCAAACTCTTATATCCATGATAGGTGAAGTTCCTCCTCTTTAAGGCTCCATTTGGTTTCACAGATGGTTTCAACCCAACTCATCTCATCTCAATATCAAAACACCATTCAAACAAAAACACTTTTCGATTTCAAATTTTCAACTTTTCAACTTTTCAACTTTTTTATCTAATCATTACAACTTTCTCATACTTTCAAACAAAACTCAAAAAACAATTCAATTTGTTTAAATCCCAAAACAAAAATAACATTAAAAAATTATATTCTAATAACATTTTAACTTCATAATATTTTTATTCAACTTTTCTCTCATTTTTCAAAATTCATAAAACATCTTAATTCAAACTATTTCATTACTACTCACTAATTATCTCACTACTATTCACAAATTTCACATCTCATCTCGTCTCATTTGTGAAACCAAATGAGACCTAAAGCTCAGATAGACCACGAACCACCAACACCAAGATCAGGACATTGACTTCTCCACCAACGGTTCTGTTCTTGAGAACTAAAACCAGGGAAGCCAAACGGAAAGTTTTCAAAAACAATTATTAAAATTCTTTCTCAAAGAATAAAGAAAACAGAGCTCATACACCCACACAAATTGGGCTACTACTCAAACACGGCGGCTACACAAGCCATAGTGGAGGGGGTAGATCTGCACATGGTTGCCATCACTCGCAATGGCTGCTGCGTGAGCTATGGTGGAGGGGGGAATCCCCTCTGGTACCAAAAAGACCCCAAAACAACAAAAGTGACCTTGAAAATGCTTACCAAATGGACCCAATTATCATATTAACTCCACTGTTCATGTGGTATAGAATAATACAACAGGACTAAAGTAAAAAGGGCAAGATTATGAACTTAGCAATCAAGGATACAAATATGGACGCAGTCGCTCCCTAGCACACCCCCCCCCCTCCCTCGGGGGGCCCAAAAGAGTAACTGGAGTAGAAAAATACAATATGGAAGGAAGATATGTGGGACCGCTTATTTGAGTAATGAACTGAGACTCCCTAAACTAGCACTGTATTACAGAAAACTAATACGAGGGCATTAACTAATATTCATTCAACTGTGCAATAAGAAAAGTATTGATCTTGATGGGTGGAAAGGGCAATAACCAAATACCACAGAATAGTCACCAAAAGTCTCTATAGCTTAATTTCTTGAATATCATGTCAAATGGTTCGAGAGGAAAACAAAGATACGAGGATATTCATTCCAACTACTGGAGGCAGTACTGGGAAAGGTAGTTTATATAAATGAGAAAGAGAGAACCTAAAGAGCACTTAACTTATATGCAACGAAGAGAATGGCCAGTGGAAAAAGTGAGATTATGCTGGAGCTTGTAGTCTTTAAACGTGCTAAACAGCAGATAAGGTGTTTTCATTGCAGTAGAAATGAAGTTTGTTAGCTGAGAAAACATCATGCAGATTTTTTTTTCTTTCTAACTCTTGAAAATCAAGACATTTTTCGAAATGCACATTAATGGTTCAAAGTGACTCGACAAATGCTCCTTCAAAAAGAAATAACTTGAAAGGCGCAAGCAATATATGGTCCATCTAAACTTTCAAAATTCTCCGAATTTATACGTAAAAATATCGGACAATTGCTACAATATTAATTGCAACGTAAATCAATGAAAGTAGTTTTCCATCAATAAACAAACTGCTAAAATGCACAACTTATGATTTATACTTCCATTGCACTAAACTAATCAAGAAAACCGATTAAAAACAAAAGCCCCATTGATCACCAAGAAAATAGCCCAAAAGTTAATAATATAAGAAGAAGAAGAACAAAGAGACGAAGTCGCAAAGAGACGCATTAAAACAGGTAGCACCACACTTTTAAGACAAACTAAAACTATGAGTTAAACATGCATATAAATCGTGAAGCTCTCAAAAGAATGAAAAAAAAAAAACCCAAAACCCTCATCAGACATTTTTCCTCCTACTTCTCTTTCTGGGAAAAATGAAAATGGGGGGAGAAAAGGCCTCAACTAAATTTTTGCCCGATTAAGTAGAAATCATTTAAGAAAATCAACTTCTTTTCCGGCATTACGGCGCCAATCAATTAATTAAAAGACACAAAGAAATAAACCAACCTGAAGAAGGAGAGGACGAAATGGGAGGTTGGGTGTCGCTCGGATTTGGAATACGCTTCCTCTTCCCCATGACAACTACAACAACAAAAATATTTATGAATATATATAACAGTAAAAACACCAAAAACAGAGTTAGCGGCTGAGATAGACCACGACCTACAACGGGCTTTCGAGTTTGTGGAATCTATCTCTCTCTCTCTCTCTGTGGGTGTGTCTGTGGCTTTACGGTGTTGGAGCAGTGCTTAGGGGAACAAGGTCCTCGCGTGGACGTACGGTCAAGAAATTCAGAGCCTAGTCTGTGTGAGACACGCGCAGAGAGAGAGAGAGAGAGAGAGAGAGAGAAGAAGTGTATGTGCGTGTTTGAGCAATTTCTAGTATAGTACAAAGGAAAGAGAGAGTCCCTCTAACTTCCGTCCACGTCACAGTCGTTTGCAGATAGAGAACACGTGTCATTGGAATTTTGATTTTGGAGAGGAAACCCAATCACCTCCAAAAGAAGAGATATTTGGACTCACCGAATCAATTTTTTTATTATTTGAATAAAACTAAACTTTATACTTAATTTTTCATTTAAAAATAAATTTAAAATATTCGGTACACTTTAGCTCAATTTAGGTTATAAATACTCGTTTGGTTATATAAATTATTTCATCTAATCATTATAATTCTTTTAAATTTTCACATAAAATATAATAAAAATTTAACTTTTTTAAATCTCAAAATAAAAATTATATTATAATAATAATTTATTTAACTTTCAACTTTTATTTTATCTGTATAACCAAACGAAACATTAATCTTTTGATAGTTGCGATCGTGAGTGCGCAAGCGTTGTACAATTACTTTGAAATAAATAAATAAATATGAGACCCACATAAAAAAAAATTTAATTATGAATTTCAATCTTTTTCAAAAAGACTGCATAACGCTTGCGCACTCTACGACTACATATAGTATTACTTTTTTGTTTTTTTTATATATATATATAGAGTGGAAAGCAAGTAATTAATCTTGTTCCTTAATTTTTCTAGGCTTCTCCTTTCAAGGCCTAAGCCCGAATTTCTTATTTTGAGCCACCAAATAATGTTTATCCAAATTGTGACATTTTTTCTACAAACAGTCTTGCAATTAAATAATTTAATTTAGGAGATAATTTTTAAAATATAAATCTCACAAATCAAATTTTACTATTTAACTGATGTAAATGACATGCTCACCTATCGACTTTGAGAATATAATAACTTGAGGAACAAATGCCCCATGCACAAGACATGACATAAATTATATGTCTCATGTTCAATGAGCTAATAATCTCTTTTAAAATTGGATCCAAACTTTATTCTAACTATATATATATATATAATATGATCTTTTTATCTCAATTTTATCTAATTACGTTGGTGTAGAATTTTCTATTTATATTCGTCTTCAAACTATAGTAGAGCAAGCAATTAACGGGTGAGGATGATGGTACACTCTATATGTAGACAGAAATAGAATATGATTTTTAAAACTTTGACAACAGTCCGTATAACTTTGTTAAAGGGAAGGATCTCTTTAATAGCATTCACACGTAGAAAGTAGCCAACACTTTGGAATAAAGAAAAATTGAGAAGTGTTTGGTTTGCTACACAAAAAATTTTACAAGTTGACGTGATTTAATTAATATGTTAGATTTATTTTTATAATAAAAATAATTTTATAATATGATAGATCACATTAAACTATGTTAGTACGTAACCCCAAAAAGTCACCCTACCAGATTATGAGTGCTAATATATGACACAACATGTAAACTCAATACGAACATAACACAAAAATAAATGTGTAGATTTAATATAAATGAGTTTGAGTCAATACAGGTTAATCCGATAAAACATGATTAACAAATGAATCGATTGCATGTCAACCCGTGAAACCAACAATGAACCCATATAACATGAATAAATTATTGTTGTTAGATGACCTTTCTAAGGCAAAGATTGCCAATGAAGCACAAAGTGAGATAACAAGTTTTGACCTCGAACTTCATTTCTTTTGGATGGACCCATCACATCTTATCATGAATCAAATTGTAATTTTAATTACTTAATTATTTTATAAAAATATTAATTCTCTTTTATATCATTAGATTGGATGTTGATAAAAAAAAATATTTTATCATGAATCAAATTGTAATTGTGAATGGTTTATATAATTATCTATGTATTTTATATAAAATTATATTAATTAAATAAAAATAAATATACAAGTCAGCTCAATTTAATTAAAAAGGTCATATTCATGTTAACCTATATAATCTAATCTAATATTTCATAACTTAATACAACATGATACACAACCACAAAAAGCAACCTCAAAGTTCTTAGTTAGATGTCCACAACTACAATACTCAAAAGGAAACAAGAAAACGAGAAGCTTGTACGATGAGCAAAAAGACATGACCAACCGTGAGGGCAGAAAAATCCGACCCATCACTCCCCTCAACGAAATTTCTTTTATAGGAATCCATCTGTTCTATACGGCTATTTATCATTTGATTCTCATGTATTCCGTACCGTCTTGGATTTTTTTTATTTTTATTTTTTGTTATTATTATTTTTTGTGTCGAGAACCTCTCTCAAGACAGGGCCATAGAGATTAATTCCTACAGAGTAAATCTCAATCTCGTGTACCGTATTCTCAAAAGTTTCCTTATACGAAACTGATTAAATCGTTGACTTTTTATCAGGAATGTGACCCCTCAAAAGATTATTTGTACCCATGAGATGTTGAACCTTAGACATTGCAAAGAGTGATATTTATTGTATAAATTAAATTTATTAAATATTTAATGATATTCATGAATTCAAATAATTAATAATGAATACAATCTTTCCTAAAGTATTAAGGCTCCGTTTGGATAGTAAAAGTATTTCATCTCATCTTATCATTATAAAATTTTTTTAAATTTTCACACAACTCAGATGACATCACATGATAAATTATTCAATACTTTATTTAACGAGTGTATTCAATACTTTTTAAGAGCTAATCATTAATGAAATTTATTGTTTTTTTTATAAAAAAGTTAAATTCATCTCAATCTATTTTATATATTCAAACATATATATTAATATATTTACATTCAAGCAGATCTCAATAAAAGCACAAAACATTACTATTCCCATATCAATTTACATAATTTGAAATTACCTCAACTTTTAGATGCAGCCTTAATAAAATAGTTATACTACACAATTTGATTTAAATGAAAAATTTTAAAATTAAATCTTATCATTAATTGGATGATGTATTTACAAGTAGAATAACTTTTGAGTGTACTTAGTACGTAGACAATTTTGTTTGGAATGGCACGTACGTAGACATGGAGATACATAAGGCATCGCTCCCATGATATAATTACAAGCTTCGTTCTCATTTCTCGTTTTGACATTTACTTCGCCAGAAGCCGTCACTCACTCGCTCGCTCGCTCGCTCGCTCTCACTCTCGCTCTCCGTTTGTTTGTTTGTGGAATATTGGGTCTGTTTGGCCATGGGTGAGACGCTCTTGCCAGCTATCGGGGTTGAGATTTTGATTCCGGCGTGCGCGTTGGTGGCAATAGCGTTCGCGCTGGTCCAGTGGCTCCTCGTCTCGCGAGTCAAGCTCTCGCCGCACGTAACGACGGTGGCGCCGGCAAGAATGGCCACGCCGAATACCTCATCGAAGAAGAGGAAGGCCTTACCGATCACAGCGTCGTCCTCAAGTGCGCCGATATCCAAAGCGCCATTGCTGAAGGTTTTTCCATTTCTCTCCTTGAGTTTCGAAATACTCGAATGCTTTTAACTGTTTCAATTCCTTTCTTTTTGCTTGCTTTCTCTGCCCCCACCTGGTGATGGGTCGTCTTGGCCCGATTTCGTAGTGTTTCGAGGTCAATGTTCACTTTTTCTGGATTTGTGCTGTTTGTTTGAGACTACGCGTTTGAAGTAATTTCTTCTCTTCGAAGCGTTTTATTTTGACTGGTGACGCCTTGTCGGTGGTCTGTTGGCATGTGCGTGAAGGCAGCAGTTTTTTTTCTCCTTTCTGGACAGTATATTTTTGTTTATTACTTTTTTTTGTTTTATTATTGGGGTGTTGTTGACTTGTTGAGTAAGATATGAATAATCCGAGCATGTTTAAGCTGGTGCTGTTATTTTATGATTTCACCGTTCGATATGGAAACTGCTCGCTGGTTCTGGACCTGGGCCCACTGAGAAATCTTCTTCTATATTTCGTGATCAACATTGTTTCATATTCTTATCATTTTGTCTGTATATGCAAAAGAGTCATCCAAACAGTTTAATTTACGCGAGCAGTAGGTAGCTAAGGATGAGCTGAGTTGAACTAAACTGAGCTGAGTTCTTTATGAGTAGTAGTAAGTTTTGTGAGATTTATCTAAGATGAATAAATGTATTTGGATGTTAAGATGAGTTTATATGTATTTATGAAGAAGAGAAAAGATATTTACAACCGTGAATTGTGTAACTGCCGTGTAATCGTTTTGAAAAAAATGAATAAAACGTGAAACCTATATGAAAAAAATTAATTTTTTAATAATGAATCTCACTCTTTTTCAAAACGATTACGTGATGGTCACGATTATATGTAGAATTACTTAGACTCAATCTCTAGTGTTTTTCATTCTTTATGTGTGTGTGAGAGTGGGTGCCTGGGTGTGATCATGCACGCTCTCTCAAGTCTCATGCATGTAGTTAATGATTTATTAATTCTAGCACCTGGTATGCAGAATCACACTAGACTTTGGACTCACCGTCATAATTAGACTTTAATGCTATGTTCTTTGGTTATTTTTCCGAGACATTCAAACATACATGGCAATTCACTCACTACCACATGATAAATTATTCAATACACTCGTTGAAGTACTCCCAATCTCCCTCCCTACGGCTACATTGGGTCGTTTGGGCGCGCGGGATCCACAACACTGGTGAAAGGAAGCAGTTCTACACTGGCAGGTGTACAGTAACATTTGTTTTCCTCCCATATGCTGAGCTTGGAACTTCCGTAAGGGGATGTGTGCTGACTAGCCACCTTTTGACAGCTTCATTGAAATTACTATATTTTGAAAAGTCTGAAGTACTGATCGTGTTTGGATGTATTTACCATGCTAATTGCCACCTTCTTTATAAACATTTCTTGATCTCAATTTCTTAACCATAGATGTGCCTTTAATTTAACATTAGGTCAGAGGGTGTAATACCTGTTTTTTAAATAGATTATCATTTTCACCTTTTCTTCATTTGAGGACCATTATACTGGATGAGTTCGAACAATATAGTATTACGAACTTCTGCTGTTCCGAGGATATAGAGAGAAGATCAATACTGATAATAAATTTGGTGTGTCCGATACTTGATGGGCCCCTTTCTTCTACATGCATGCCACTTGTACACTGTATAGCTGTATGGTTCTTTATGAAGAACAGAATGCTTAAAATCCCATATTCGCCTGCCTCTGAATATTACTCGAGATGATTAAGATTCCCTAGTGTTTATGAATTGAGGATGTATTCATTCTTTGCTATTCAATCATTCCTCATATTTAGGCTGAATCATCAGCAGTTTCAAACATCGTTCAGCTTGTTGGATAGGCCTTTGTTCTTAATAAGATTCAATCTATGCTTTAAGTTGTTATCAAGGCCAGAAGAAAAATGGTTGAAGTTACTGTTATACTTATGTAAATTATATTACTTATAATTTTTTTTTATTGTAAATCATAGCAAGGTGTTGGTTTTGTCTTATGTGTGTTATATATGTGGAAATTCTTTCCTTTTTTTTTTTTTAAAATTTTATTTCTTGCTATAAGCCGATTAAAGGCACTACTATAGCCTGGTAATTTTCTCATCTCATTAGTTCCAAAATCTCATCTCAATTTTTGAAGAGTCCTTTGGGGTTCACTAATACTGTGGTGCATGGACGTTACAGGAGCAACCTCCTTCCTATTTACGGAATACAAGTATGTTGGTTTTTTCATGGTCGCTTTTGCTGTATTGATATTCCTTTTCCTTGGCTCTGTGGAGGGTTTTAGCACAAGCAGTCAGCCTTGCACATATGACCCAACCAAGTCGTGCAAGCCTGCTCTTGCGACTGCTATCTTCAGTACCATATCATTCTTGCTTGGTGCTTTCACCTCGGTGGCCTCTGGCTTCCTTGGAATGAAGATTGCTACCTATGCTAATGCCAGAACCACCCTGGAGGCAAGAAAGGGCGTTGGGAAGGCATTTATCACAGCATTCAGATCTGTTGCTGTCATGGGCTTTCTCCTTGCTGCCAACGGTCTCTTGGTGCTTTATATTGCCATCAATCTCTTTAAGCTGTACTATGGTGATGATTGGAAAGGCCTTTTTGAGTCTATCACTGGTTATGGTCTTGGTGGATCTTCCATGGCTCTCTTCGGTAGAGTTGGTGGGGGTATCTATACTAAAGCTGCTGATGTTGGTGCTGATCTTGTTGGAAAGGTTGAGAGAAACATTCCTGAGGATGACCCTAGAAATCCAGCTGTAAGGATCTCTACTTCTCAGAAAACTTTTACTTTATGAAATAGCTCTTTCCTGTTCACACTTTTAATTGACCGTCTTCTTGTCAGGTAATAGCTGATAATGTTGGCGATAATGTTGGGGATATAGCCGGTATGGGATCTGATCTCTTTGGCTCATATGCTGAGTCCTCTTGTGCTGCCCTGGTTGTTGCATCCATTTCCTCTTTTGGGATCAATCACGACTTTACTGCAATGCTCTATCCTCTCCTTGTTAGTTCTATGGGTATCCTTGTTTGTGTGATCACCACTCTATTTGCAACTGATTTCATTGAAATCAAGGACGTGAAAGAAATTGAGCCAGCATTGAAGAGGCAGCTCATCATTTCGACTATTTTGATGACTGTTGGGGTTGCACTTGTTAGTTGGATTGCGCTTCCACCTTCCTTCACCATATTCAACTTCGGAACTCAGAAAGTTGTGAAGAACTGGTAAACATTTATTTGGCATTTTCAGAAACCACGTATATTTTTCTCAAAAAGTAAACAAATCTCTCACTCAAAGTCATGCACATCTCTGAGGCCTGGCTTTCTCAAAAAAAAGCAAACTATCTATATTTTTCTCAGGACACATTTGGGGATGGAGGGAGTAGTGTTTTCATTGCTTGTTTAATGCATCAAATGAGAGGCATTTTGCAACTCCATGTTTTTCTGAGTTATTGAATGCGTTTATAGGAGTCATTATGGTTATTCAGGACATCCATGCAGCCTTTAGACATGCTGCCTCTGTCTTGTCTGTGCAGGCAGCTGTCCTTGTGCGTTGCTGTTGGCTTGTGGGCTGGGCTTATTATTGGCTTTGTTACTGAGTATTACACTAGCAATGCCTACAGGTACTAGTTTTGGAAGCATTTCTGAATTCACCTTTCTGCTTTTGTTGATTGGTGTTTTAAATTAACTCTTGCTTGTCATTATTTCTTGCAGTCCCGTACAAGACGTTGCTGATTCCTGCCGGACTGGAGCTGCTACTAATGTCATTTTTGGCCTTGCATTGGGCTACAAATCTGTTATTATTCCTATTATTGCCATTGCTGTTAGTATCTATGTTAGTTTCAGTTTTGCTGCTATGTATGGTATTGCAATGGCTGCCCTTGGAATGCTGAGCACCATAGCTACTGGATTGGCCATTGATGCATATGGTCCCATCAGTGATAATGCTGGAGGCATTGCTGAGATGGCAGGCATGAGCCACAGGATTCGAGAGAGAACCGATGCCCTCGATGCTGCAGGAAACACCACTGCTGCTATTGGAAAGGTTTGAAAAGTCTCTAGTCCTACATGCCACTTTTTTTCATTTATTGGTATCCATAAGGTGTTGTGCCATATCCCCCATGCCCACTTTTCTCGAGGGAGGATGTTGACTTTTCACACATTAATATATAGCTCAATGCATCTATGAGACCTTAATGTGTTGACACTTGGCTTGTTCTTCTCTTGGATTTTCAATTTTTCAGGTGGAGTTTACACAAAAGTATGTTAATATACTCTTGGATGTTGTATACTTCCTGTGTATTTGAGCTATGCCTATTTACTTGTTTCAAAAAAATTTTATTTTTACTTATAAAAAAATATACACTTGGATTTGACACTTTGGTTGTTTCTCTGGATTTTATGTTGGTTTCACACAACTTGAATAAGATTGTCTCATTATTTTTTGATGAAACAATATAACTACACTTGACCAGAATACCTAATTGCATGAAGGCGGACCATTTTTTCGTCTGATAAAAAACCTTAATTTATGTTTTTGTTCTAGGGCTTTGCAATTGGTTCAGCCGCTCTTGTGTCCCTGGCGCTCTTTGGTGCTTTTGTGAGCCGTGCAGGAATCTCAACAGTTGATGTCTTGTCTCCAAAAGTGTTCATTGGCTTGCTTGTGGGAGCAATGCTTCCTTACTGGTTCTCTGCCATGACGATGAAGAGTGTGGGAAGTGCAGCTCTGAAGATGGTTGAGGAAGTGCGCAGGCAATTCAACTCCATCCCAGGTCTCATGGAGGGCACTGCCAAGCCTGACTATGCTACCTGTGTTAAGATCTCCACTGATGCTTCCATCAAAGAGATGATCCCACCTGGTGCTCTCGTCATGCTCACACCTCTTATTGTAGGTATCCTTTTTGGTGTGGAAACTCTCTCTGGCGTCCTCGCCAGATCCCTTGTTTCTGGTGTACAGGTAATGCTATAGCCTCAATGCTTGGAAGGATCCCCATATAGCTGTAGTCTAATCTAAGTAGCATACCTTTTAATCAAGGTCGTTAGGTAGTTATATTTATGGTCCCAACAGTGTAGTAGCAGTCATTTGATTTGGTGTTGTCTTTAATGCTTCGGGACACTAAAGCTATACTTGATACATATGTTTCTTATTAGTCTACAATCACAGATTGCTATCTCTACATCCAACACTGGTGGCGCATGGGATAATGCCAAAAATATATTGAGGTAAACACTCTCTAGGGAATCTTTTCTCGCTGTTCAACTTTATAGTCTAATTTATTGTATATATTATGTTCTGAATTTTGTTATGAAATGATAGGCTGGTGCTTCAGAGCATGCAAGAACCCTTGGTCCAAAAGGATCGGATCCGCTTAAGGCAGCTGTTATTGGTGATACTATTGGGGATCCACTCAACGACACATCTGGACCATCTCTCAACATTCTTATCAAGCTAAAGGCAGTTGAGTAACTTGTGTTTGCTCCCTTCTTTGCTACACAAGGCGGCCTGCTCTTTAAGATCTGAAAGGAGATGGGAAAAACAACGAGGGATGGTTGGCCATTTCTTTTCCTTTGTCTTCTTAGTTCTTGCTCTAATTATAAAGTAGTTTTTAGAACATGTTATCCTTTAAAATTCTCTCCTCCGGAGATGAACCGGCAGAGGAATAACCCCTTTTAGGGGTTGATGACGATGATAATGATGATGTGGTAGTGTTGAATCCCATGAAGAGTTGGGAACTGCTTTATAATTCATTATCCTATTAAGAAAGATTACGACTTGTTTCCCTGTTTATTTTTGGCAAGAGCTTCATTGAAATGCTATTAAAAGGACATAAATTTAAGGTGGATCAGTACAACCATGCTTTCCCTCTGAGGAGAGAGTTTAGCTGAGCTGTAGTTTCTCTTTTTCTTTCCCCTCCCCTAACCATCCTCTCTTCCTTCCCTCTGCCTCCCTATATCTTCTTCTCCAAAGACCAAATCGGAAAAAGGTTAACCAACCACTGATAGACAGACTGAAGGATGATTCAGGGCATTTCATTGATGTCAAACCATTTAAAAAGGTGGACAACCAACCCTAGGAGGAAGGATCATTGCTAAATCCCACGGAAAACATGGCCCCCAAACACACCATAACCCATCTTGCTCTAAACTCTAAAGGCACACACGGTTAAGTAAATCTTCGCTCCATTTGCAATTAACACAATACTACTACATTAATATGAAATATAAATATATATGTGTATTAATATTTAATTTTTTTTTATAGATATAATAAATCTGTCTATAAATTAAAATAAAAAGTGTTACCGCCATCAAATTACGGCAGTAGATTTATTTTTTTAAAATTTTCTTATAACTAAAATATTTATCTAAATAATATATTAGAGATCAAGTTTGCAATAAATAGCATTGCGATGTGAGCTCCTGGCACATAACAAATATTCTTACAAATGGATATTTTCATGTGAAATAAAAAGGCTTGCTAAGAGGTTGATATTGGTTTAATCAAATGTCAGTTCATTTTTAAAATTTTAAAAAATAGAGATAGAATTATTTGTATTGAAATAGTTAAATACTAGTGGCTTTAACTATGAGGTACAATATTTTTTAGCATTTGAAGATATACTATTCATATTCAAAAGTAATATTTTATTTTAAAAAATCAAATCCGATTACTTTAATATTTCACACGTTTTATTTTAAAATGTATTTGTTGAATAATTAGAAAACAATATTTTAGATAAAAATAAAATAATTAATTAACACGTGTTAGTGGAAGAATTTTTTTTTTTTTTTAAATAAGAGAAGTGCTTGGTTGAGGAGCTTTTAGAACTAGAAGGGGCAACGCGTACTTCTGTTACGGTGTTAACCTCTCCATCTGCGTTTGTCTCTACTGTTTTTCACAAATCTCATCAGAGAGTTCCTCTCGCTCTCCCGCAAATTGCAATGCTCTCTCCCTCTTCTCTTCACCGCCATTATTCAACTCTACCATTATCCACACCCTCTCTCTCTTTCTCCCCTCTGCACCGCTCTCTCTCTTTCTTCAACCCCCTTACTACCCCCACCTTCTCTCTAAGCCGCCGCACACCACTACGTATTCGGGCCCTCGACGCCGCCCAGCCCTTTGACTATGAATCCAAGCTCGCCTCTGCCCATTTCCACACCAGCAAGCACCTCAAAATCGCCATTGTCGGCTTCGGCAACTACGGGCAGTTTCTCGCCAAAACCCTCGTCCGCCAAGGCCACACCATCCTCGCCCACTCCCGCTCCGACTACTCCCACATAGCCAAGAACCTCGGTGTCTCCTTCTTCTCCGACCCCCACGACCTCTGCGAACAACACCCTGAAGTCATTCTCCTCTGTAGCTCCATAATCTCCACCGAACGGGTGCTCCGCTCCCTCCCTCTCCAGCGACTCAAGCGTAGTACTTTGTTCGTCGACGTTCTTTCGGTCAAAGAGCTCCCCAGAGATCTGCTGCTAGACCTTTTACCCAATGATTTCGATCTGATTTGCTCGCACCCAATGTTCGGACCCCAAAGCGCCAGGCGCAGCTGGAATGGGTGTTTCTTTGTCTACGAAAAAGTCCGAATTGGCGACGAAGAATCGAGGATCTCGCGGTGCGAGAAGTTCCTCGACGTTTTCGCGCGAGAAGGGTGTAAAATGGTGGAGATGTGCTGCGCGGAGCACGACAAGTACGCGGCGGGTTCGCAGTTCATTACCCATACAGTTGGGAGGGTATTGGAGATGTTGAACTTGGAGTCCACGCCGATTAATACCAAGGGGTATGAGACTTTGCTGGATTTGGTGGAGAACACGGCGGCGGATAGCTTTGATTTGTATTACGGGTTGTTCATGTACAATAAGAGCGCGTTGGAGATGTTGGAGAGGTTGGATTTGGCTTTCGAGGCGTTGAGGAATGAGCTCTTCGGCCGCTTGCATCATGTGGTGAGGAAACAATTGTTTGAGAAGGTGCGAAACTCGCAGGAAAGTAGCGCTCGGCCTCGAAATGGTGCTGCATTGCCATCTTCTGCATTGGCTCTGAGGTAAAGTCCAAAATATTGAAGTTTGGTATGGGGTTCCTTTTTATTTCGTTAATTAATTGCGGGCTATTCTTTTTTGGTTATTTCGTCAGTCGCTTTTTTTTGTGTTAGAACTGGACAGAAGTTTCGTTGAGTATGCCTGGTGTAATTCTGATCTTTTCAACATTGAAAAGCTTTTAAATTTGAAGCAATAAGAGGACCATCAACCAGATTGTTGATGCTGGTTGAGGCTTTGTTCTTATTTTTTATTGTTTTTTGGGGTTCATCGTTGAAAGAGATAATAACCGAGATGGTGACGGTGAAATTCTTCTTTCCTTTGTTTGCTGGATTCTGTGATCCTGGTGGGATTACATCAACAATTGGTCAGCCAACATGGACAAATAGTGGGCTCAAAATCCTTTGGGGTTGGGGATGAATCATCCTACAAAAATCATATTTACAATTTTCATCAAGTTTTAATCCAAACTTACAGGTCTGAGGATAGTGCTCAACCGAATGAGTACAAAGGGCAGATCTCTGATCGCTTTGGTGACAGCTCAAAACTAAAAATTGCAATAGTTGGATTTGGCAACTTTGGTCAGTTCCTTGCGAAGACTATTGTACACCAAGGACACACTGTTTTGGCATATTCTAGATCGGACTACTCTGATGTTGCAAAAAAATTAGGAGTATCTTACTTCTCTGATGCAGACGATCTTTGTGAAGAGCACCCTGAAGTTATTCTTCTTTGTACTTCCATTCTATCTACTGAGAAAGTTCTGAAGTCATTACCAGTTCAGAGACTGAAGAGGAGTACTCTGTTTGTTGATGTACTTTCTGTGAAAGAATTTCCTAGAAGTCTGTTTCTTCAAAATCTGCCACCAGATTTTGATGTTCTCTGCACACATCCTATGTTTGGACCTGAGAGTGGTAAAAATGGGTGGAATGGTCTGCCTTTTGTTTATGATAAGGTTAGAGTTGGAAGTGATGAATCAAGAGTATCACGGTGTGACTGGTTTCTTGATATTTTTGCACGAGAAGGGTGCCGAATGGTGGAAATGAGTTGTGCAGAACATGATTGGCATGCGGCAGGGTCACAGTTCATTACTCACACGATGGGAAGGGTTTTGGAAAAGTTGGAGTTGGAGTCAACACCTATTAACACAAAAGGCTATGAGACTTTGTTAAATCTGGTGGAGAATACTGCAGGGGATAGCTTTGACCTTTACTATGGCTTGTTCATGTACAATGTAAATGCGATGGAGCAGCTAGAGAGGTTAGACCATTCTTTTGAATCATTGAAGAAGCAGCTCTTTGGGCGTTTGCATGGTGTTCTTCGGAAGCAACTGTTTGAGGATGCAGAGAAGTTCGAAGTCTCATGGGAAAAACGCATGTTGCCAAAACTATCGGAAGGCAGTGCTGCACTGGCATCTTCTTTGGAGACTCTTAATGGCGAAAACAACTAAGTTCCATGTTTTGTCTCTGTGGTAAGTAGCATTGGTACTGTTCTATTAGAGTAATGCTACTCACCATCCTTTTTACCATCAACTTCCCACCATCCCATGATGTGGTACTAATTGATTGGAGACATTTGTTATGTTCTACTTGTGGACCTATCACTTGATGCCACGTCAAGGAATGTTGAGAGAATGATGTATAGAATTCTTCAATTAAGTTATGGTTTAAATGTTTTTGGCTGTCACTGCTGCCAGTTCTATCATAGTTGAAATTTCCTTATAACTTCCTCTACTTCATCTTGTTAACTTTTTTTTTTTTGAAAAAAAGAAGAGAAAGAAAGCATGGTATGGAAGTGTGAATCCTGAGCTTTTTAAGGTTGAAGTAATTTTTTTTGGCACTTGGTGTACGAGAACAAAGTCTTGACTAGTCTCGGGGGTGTATGGGCCCTCTTGGCAAGGAGTTTCCCACAAGTGCATCTTGGGTATTTCAAAGGGAAGTCCCCCCCAGTCTGATGATCCATATAAATTGTTTGCACCTAAGAGGATTTAAATCTTAGACCTAGAGGGAGTATACCACCAAGACCTAGAGGGAGCATACCACAAACTACCTGCATGTAACTAGTGGCAGAGATACTTATATGAGATTTATGGGCAATATTAATACCCATAATTCAATTGTGTCATTTCTAGTAACTAGAGTTGGTGATACAGGTTCAATTTGAGGATTCAACATGCGAGGATCAGATATATTATGCTCCTAGTGGCCTGGATGAAATTTCAGTTTGGCCCCTTGTGCTACTCTGTCATTTAGAATTGTCCTCTTCTGAAATTTGCTTGCCTGATGAAAATCATTCAGAATCTCTATTGCCATTGACTTGGTTTTCTGTCATATATACCTTTAATAAGCACTCATTTGTGAAGCGACTTGAAAATAAAATATGCATGCATCTAGTTGCAAGTTGAAGTTTCAGCTTGATAGTTTTTTACTTGTTATAGAAAAATAAATGCATTATTTGGATGTTGATTAGAATTGCTATTGGTGATCTGTTTAACTTGGTCTGTTCAGCTGAATGGTTGTTGGTGGTGCTTAAAACGATCCATACTTGTTTGGAGCTGCAAAAGGGAATCTTTTCTTTAATCTTCTATATGCTGAAGGCAGTAGCTCAATGTTGCAGTTATGATGAGGATGCGCAGCATAGATCAATGGATGCACCAATAAGAAGTGATTTGATTCAAGTTTAAAGCTCTATATGGACAAGGGAAGGTAAAAGAGAATTAGGATTGGGGCCACTGGAGATGAAATAGTGATCTGTAATGTTAAGGAAGATATGATTATTTTTTAGGAAGCTGCCAATAAGCTATTGGTTTACCTGAGTTTTGGTTAGTTTAGATTGTTAGAGGAGTTTTGGTTGTTCCTCCATTTAGGTCCTGACTTTTTGGAAGCTGTTTGATGTATCATTATTCGAGTAGTTGTCATGTTGTAATTTAGGAAAGAGGTAGGATATTTTGTCATGTTTCTTTTCTCATATTGTTGTGAACTGTAACTTACAAAAATAATTTTTTTTGATAAGTTACAAAAATAATTGTTATAATTGTGAACTTTGAAGCGAATGAAGAAATTCTTGGCCCTGGTGGGATGGACTTTTTCTTTGCCAAATTTGAATGCTCCTCTACTTCAGTTTTGGCTTCATACACGGTCAGTTTGAATGCAAGATGTTCTCATATCGCCATTCCATCTTATCTCAACATTCAAACATATAAATATTTTTCAATTTCAAATCTTCAATTTTTTCATCTAATCTTTATAATTTTTTCAAATTTCTAAACACAATACAAAAAACAAATTTAATTTTTTCAAATCCTAAAATAAAATTTATATTATAATAATATTTTAATTTTATAATATTTTATTCAATTTTTATTCTTTTTATTTTATTTTAAATCTCATAAAACATCTTAACTTAAATTATTTTATTATTATTCACAAATTTATCATCTTACTTCATCTCAAACCCATTCAAACGAGTTAAAAGAATAGTAATTTCGAATACTTGTCTTATAACATGTGCTTTGTGTTATTTTTCCATTTATCCTCTCTCTCTCTCTCTCTCTCTCTCTCTCTCTCTATAATATATATATATTAGGATGACGAAATATCATTGCAGTGTCTACAGAGTTCTAATGTATGTGATTATGACAGTAAAAGATTGGCAGGTTGAGAGGTGGGTTTTAGCCGTTGTACAACCATTCACATTAATCATCTGCACGCATCAATATACTTCTTTTACTTATTTTTAGTACTTTAATGTTCTGTTTTTTTTTTTTTAAATGAAAGGACATGGATCAATTTGACTTTATGGTAAACCACATGGATCAGTTTTATATATATATATATAACCTTGAGAAGTATCAAAATCATCATCAAATATTACTCTTCATCCATTGTTTCTATCATTTATTGCCCAGAAGGGTTCATAAATAAAATGGCAAAACACAATGTCGTCTTTGCATCCAAACCACAAGATATTATGATAAGAAAAATTAAATTTTTGCAGCATCAATTGGTCTCTTCCCACGCTGGTATATCTGGAAGTAGATATCAACATAATTCTTCACCTTCTTGTATAAAAAAATCTTGGCTGTGACTCATTGACCAGCCTATCATCCGGTTCAATCTCTTTTTCTGGTTCTGGAATATAGAACACTGCCAAAGACATCCTCTCTCTTTCTGAGTTTGTCACCACTCTCTGTACTGGGCTCTTGTTCCGTTACTCATTATCTGCATACAATTCAGAACCAGTTAATGTAAGTGAACCGTTTGTTCTTAAACCTCTATTCTAGGTTTATGGTCTGTAAAAGATAGGGTGTAGTATATATCAAAACTTCATAAATAATGCCCCATCCTTGGATCTTATTACTGCCAAAACCGATCATTCAATTTTTTCTCTTTTCTTTTCCAGAACTTAAAAAATATTCAACTAAAACTATCTTACTACTATTTACCAACTATCTTATTACTATTTACAAATTATCATCTTATGTCACTCTCCAAACAAGTCTTTAATCATTGGTGAGATCTCATTTTGCTTGGCACGTGTGAGATATGTAATGTTCACACACACCGATCTTCTTTGCAATTTAATCGAAATTTTAAAGAGCATACTTTAAGGAAAATCCAACTCTTAGATTGGGCTAAAATGACTCAAAGTGGGGATACCTTGATTTCAATCATGTCAATAAGCATGGGGCCAATTTATTTTTGCAGCTATTTCCCATTTCGTGTCAATAAAAAATATTTAAATTAGAGCGGTAAGAACAAGCGGTAGAATTCATTGGTAAGAGTAGCATTTTTCAAGAGTGGTGCTATTCCCACCGTTGGGAGCCACCGCTCTCGTTACCGTTAGTGTAAAATTTTTGTGTTTTTATTTTTGTATTTTTTTATATCTAATTTTTTAATACACTTAAATATTTTTTAAAAAATAAAAAAATTTAAAATATTATTAAAAAATACTTACTTAATTATTAAGTAAAAAAAATCATAATAAAAAAATATTTAAATCAGAGCGATAAGAACAAGCAATAGAATCCATTAGTAAGAGTAGTATTTTTCATAAAATTATTGAGAATGTCATTTTGTATGAAAAAAGAAAAAGAAAAAACAACACCAGGAAAAGAAAAAGAGAAACTGCAGTTGTGTCGTGGGCCCAGCTATCGTAAGTTCGTAACGCATAAGCAAAACGTTGGAAGAAACCATTTTTCAATCAAATCCAAGCCACAAACGACCTCTTGCGTGGCCTACTCCAGTCCTCGCGAACGAAATAGTAGCTCTTTCTTCTTCCTCTCCTCTTCCTCTTCGTCTACGTCTCTCCCCGCCCAATACTAGTAGGCCAAAATTGCGCAGCACCCTCATACCTTCTCCATTTCTTTCCTTCGTAAAGAAAATGGCGAAGTTTACACCTTTGGCCGAGAACTTTCGCTCTCTTCCTTACAACAACACTATCTCACGAGGTCCAGTCTTCAACGCCTCCGTACTCAAACTCCACCTCTTGCATTCTCCTCCTTCTAGGCGCTGCTTGAACTTCCGGGTCTTTTGTAGCATCCAAGAGAAAGAAACTGCGCCCAAAAGCGAAAGAGTTGCAGGGGTGCTGACCGGGCTCCGCGTTAATGAATTGGAGCAATTGAGTTCTGAGGGAGAAACCGACCCCCAGAGCGGGTCCGGGGAAGTGAGCTTTGATTGGAAATCGCTTCCATGGAAGAATATTCCTGATAGGTATAAGCTCATCGGGACGACGTCGTTGGCCTTCGTTATTTGCAATATGGATAAGGTAGTTTCATTTTATTTTATATTTTCTCTTATTAATCTAAGCAAATAAGGTAGTTAATTTCCTATAGTGTGTTTTCCTTCCTTCTCTGATGCCATTGATCAATGTTAACCATTGACATAAATTATGGGTGAGACCTAAGGAAGTCGTGTACAGTCAGTTTTCGCTTCTCTTTTTGTTATTGTTGCTATCCATTCCTTCTAATTTGTTTGGTTTAAACATGGTTGGCCTGACAATATGAATAGGTGCTTGAGTTTCAATGTGTCCTGTTAACACGATAAATACCCAAAGCATTTTTGTTTTGATGGGCACCAATTTTTATCTTAGAAAGAGATGATGAAAACCATGTTGCTCAAATAGTTATTGGGTCCTATGTTTGTGAAATTTCATCGAATTCTTTTTGTTTGCTATTTTCTGAGCAGGTGAACTTGAGTATTGCTATAATTCCAATGTCACACCAGTTTGGATGGAATTCATCAGTGGCAGGATTGGTACAGTCATCATTCTTTTGGGGCTATGCATTGAGCCAGTTGCCTGGGGGGTGGCTTGCAAAGATATTTGGTGGGAGGTTAGATTCTTACCTTGATCTATAATATGGGACGATTAATTTGGAGCACGCTGTTGATTAACTAGGATCACTTGAGTTAGTAGTAAACTACCTCCCACATTGCAATGATGCACAGCCTACCAAAGGATATCGTACATGTCAGCGAGGCAAAATACTATCTCTTTTTAAACATCTATTTCAGCATCAAATAAGCCTTGGTCCTTGAAGGTGTTCTAGGTTAGAAAGGAAATTAAGAGGCAAAGTTGGGATTTTGAACAAACCTCGCCAATTTGACCTGGTTGAGTGGGAATTGATGAAGCAGATTGGTTCAAGTCTATATGTGGTTGCATCTAAATAAACCCATGAAGTAAAATAATAACAAAAAAAAATTTCTTTACTGGGTTAAATTATGGTCTATTTTTCTGTTATTTCTTATAAAAGAACCATTGACTAGCTACAATTTTGACTAGTGTTTACAACTGCACTTAAATCATGTAGTGCTAGATCTCTTCCACAATTCTCTACCAATACCTGTAGGAGTTTTCTTTCCACTTAACCATCAACCCTAATTTACTCATATAGGCATAGCTTGGACAATTATCCTTATATATATATATATATATCTATAAAGAAAAAAGCTTGGAAAACTATCCTCAGCTGTGACAACATACGTTATTTATAAAAAATCTATCTTCAGCTGTGACAACACACTTTATTTCGGTTACAATTTTCCTGTAAACCAGTGTTTGTAAATTTCATTTTAACATTCCAGAGCTTAAATGCCGTGCTTGAGCATAATGCACTGCACCTCATATGATGAGGACCGTCTAGAGCAGAAACTCAAGAGGGGTTAAACGTTTAATGTGCATAAAAGAAAGACAATAAAAATCCTCTATAGTCTTTCTATGATCCCTTTCCATAATGGAGTCTGATCCCAGCTCCAAATTAAAACAATTAAATCTATTAAATTGTAGTTTTTATATCTATTAAATTATAAACAATACATTCTAAAGAATTCTTCTTTTAATATGAGATATAACTGAAACCACACTAAAAGTAACTAACGAACTGAATGGTACCTAACAATCAATCATGTTGTTCAATACTAGATAGGATTTCTAGATGTCACACCCACCAGATAATGTCATGTTTGTTTTGAGGCATATAAGATTGTGTTATATTTTGGTCATGCTCACCTGATTTTTCCTTTTCCTGGTTCAGAAAAGTTCTTAAGTTTGGGGTATTGACATGGTCAGTGGCTACAGCGCTTGTTCCTATGCTTGCTGGATTATTACCCGGATTAATCTTGTCAAGAATATTGGTATATAAGTCCCTTCTAAATCTTGTATTCTACATTTTTAGTTTTTCAATCTGACCTGGCTAAATTTTTTGTTTACTTTGCATGTTTTTGTAGTGTGTTTTTCTTATATGCATGAACAATTCAGTATTACTTAAAGGNTCTCTCTCTCTCTCTCTCTCTCTCTCTCTCTCTCACTCTCTCATGCCCATTATGTTGATTTTTTATTATATGACTAACTGACTAAGAATTTCTCTTCCTCTTTATGTCTAGGTTGGAATAGGTGAAGGCGTTTCTCCTTCAGCTGCAACGGATCTTATCGCCAGGCATTTATGACATCCAAATTAGTCCAGAAGCATGTTTATCTGATAAATGATTTTACAATTATCTCTTGTTCTTGCTAAAATTTGATTTATTTGCTTATTTTCTTATTAGTTCTTGGAAATTCCTTTTCTCTAATAAGCACATTTAAGTCTACTTATTATAAAAGAGGTCTTATAAATTTTGGGGTGAACTTTGTTGGAAACTAGACAAGAATTTGGATAGTTAGTAACATCTAGTTTCTTGGCTTAATATCTGGTTTTAACTTTTTGCAATTGTCTTTTATGTTAAACTGGTGGTTTGCTTGGCTTTTTTGTTGCTGGTGATTTAGTATTGATGATGTCTTATACTGTCAAAATTATTCTTTCTATAATGTAACTTGATTGGCTTCGTCCAAATCATTTGCAGGTCAATACCATTGTCAGAGCGGTCACGGGCTGTAGCATTTGTTTTTGGTGGTCTGAGCGTTGGAAGTGTTACAGGGTATGTTTCAATAAAACGCATCTAAAATATGTAAGAAATCATCTCTATATTTGTTTACTTATCAAAAGAAAAAAAAGAAATCATCTCTATATTTAAGTAAATATTTGCTAATTGACATAAAACACATAACTTGACAGCATCGGCATTCTTATCACTGACAACTGAGATTGTAGCCACTAAAATGTATGATTTCATTTGAAATGACATTGTAAGGCTGTTTGGTAGTAGATTGTTCTATAGATTGTAAACCATTAATGTTCCTTGTTTCTTTTCACATACATAGTAGTTTATATATAGAATCATCTTAGATGGTGAAGCCCAGTAGTGGAAACTTTTAGTTTCTGCCCTATTTCCACATGATATAAATGTAGTATACACTTAATAATCTTACATAAGCTGTTGATGGCTCCTATCTATCTACTGTGGTGCATCTGGAGGGAATATTTTGAAGATTGTGAGTAAATTGGATGAACTTGAAACCTTTGTTGATGAAGCTTTGTTTCTTTGGGCTATATTGCTATAGATTTTAATGGATTAAGTCTCCATGACAACCTTGTATCAGTTTCAAACTCAAACTAAGTGTTTTTCTTGTATATGACCTGTGTACCCAGGCTATGCCTATTTTTTTTATTATTAATAAAACAATAACTTGTAAAAAAAAAAAATCTTACATCAACTGTCAGTTAAGACTTCTCCTGTGCCAGCAAAACAGAGGCATGCTGTTATTCCCTTAGATTCTTTTAGGTTTGCCAAGTGTAGCAAACTTACGTATTCCTTGGTCACTCTTATTTTAAGTTTAATTGAGTGTATAGTGTTGTTTATTGGTTATTCTAACATAGGAAAAACATGCAGGCTTCTTTTGGCTCCTCCCCTTATCCAGAATTTTGGTTGGGAATCTGTTTTTTACATGTTTGGCATTCTTGGGCTTGCCTGGTAAGTACCTGATTCTGATTTAGCGTGAGGAACAAAGTTGTGCTTTCAACCAAGTAATCTTTGTTTGTTTAAAAGATAAGAACTTTCTCTTTGGAGATAGAGAACGTTAGCTGGGTGGGAGGAATTAGAGAGTTTTTCTTTCAAACTTTATGTCTTTCGGCGAATGTTCTTTTTTTGCATGGGGACAATTTTCATGATTTTCTTTTAGCTTCTACTAGTTCTTAGCTTGTATTTAGGTTTTTCTCTTGAATACTTCCTGTGTATTTGGGCAATGCTTATTTATTGGCTGCAATAAAACTTTTTAGTACTTATAAAAAAAAAGAACCTTTCTCTTGGTTAAACTATTTTTTTAGGTTTTCTTTAATGTGTTGATTTGACTAAAGTGCGATTTTTTTTTCTACTTGCCGAAAAACTATGAAGGTTTTTGGGGTTTCAATATTTCGAAGACCAAAAAGCTTCATTCACTGCTGAATCCATTTCATGTGAGCGCCTAATCCTTTTTTGGATTTATTTATTCTTTCTCCTTATTTGAGCAATTCTGAGTCTCTCTCTCTCTCTCTCTCTCTCTCTCTCTCTCTCCATTTTTTAAATATTTGACAGTGTCCCCGCCTGGCTCTACGACACAAACATGGGATACGACTCTTAATGAGTTGGGTGGCTCATTGAAGGTACATTTTTGTTGTTATTCTTGGGTTTTTTGGTGGTTCAATTCTTTTTGGGGGAGTGAGGGAAATGGGATTTGGGGTACTCAAGAGGTTAGGGATGTGTTCTGTGTGAACATATTATGCTTGCCCTGGGTTTGAGGCTTAAATAACTTGGCTAATGACGACTGTCTCAATTAGCATCTTCAGCACATTCCTCAAATAGTGAGAGTTGTTGGCTGATCTGCTATTGGAGATGATTGACTATTACATTTCACTCGGTGTATTTTAGGGCTAGAATTCTGCCATTTAAAGTTACTGTAGCCATATCAAATGTCTTAGAGAAGTTTACTGGCCGGTTTTTGTGAGATCTTTCGATCTCCGTCAACTATTCTTCTTACTGAACTTCTCATATTCTTTTCTAATCTTTTTCTTATACTGATAAAAAAAAAAAGAATTCTGCCATTTAAAATGTTATAGAGTAAACATGATGAACTAGATGCATGCTTGGCTGCTGTCTAAAATTTGGTTTTCCAGCCCTTTGAATAGACTGGCATTGACGTCGACCGAAACTTATGCAAACAGTATTTTAGATTGTTCAGTCAAATTAGTGCCTTAGGTCATGCTTTCCCATTAACGAGGCCTATATTTGCTTTTACAAAGAATATTTCTTTATGAATTCTCATGCTTTTGCTTGTATGAAGAAAAATAATCAAATTCTTAGTTCGTACATTGTGTTAGCTTTTATTTTATTGTTTTAGCACCTATTATATCTTTTTGCAAGCTCTTATGGTGTTACCCTTGGTTTTCTCACTGGATCTTCTATAATAGGAAGTACCGTGGAAGGCATTTTTTCAAAGTCGAGCTGTATGGGCGATGATATATACTCATTTTTGTGGAAGTTGGGGTCACTATACTTGTCTGTCGTGGCTTCCTACATACTTCAGGTGTTTTTGTGGGTCTTTGCTGGATTATTCAGTATTACATTTGGCTATTTCCAGGATGAGTGCTCTGAGACTCTTGCATCAGCTTATCTGTCGCTTTCATTACTTCCATCAAACATTGGTTATCCTTGATATAATTGTCAAATAATTGTTTTAAATAAATTCTAAAAGATTTCATATTGCACTACAACATGTAAAAGCAAAAATGCTAGATCATTTTTTGCTCGTCTAAGCTGTTGAGTTCCCTCCTATGTTACACAGACTAGGGTCTGGGTATGCGTCCAACTGTTGGTTTCTTTGGTTTCCCAAGTACTTTCTACCACTCTGGAGTGTCCAAAGTACCATTGCCAAACCTTACTCATGTCCGGTTGTGTTGACATGTGAACTGCAGGATGGTGCGAAGGGTCACACAACTAAGCCTCAGTTTAAGGACATGATTCATCCTTAATTAAGATTAGTTGGAAATTCGGATGCCAAAGTTGCTGGCTGTCAGCATCAATAATCTACTTTACTACACCCTTCTGCCTAAATTATTATCTGTTCTCTCTCTCTCTCTTCCCCTTTTGGGTGGGTGGTGGGGGTTTTTTATACCTCTGTCTTTCTTAGTCATCCAATTGCTTAAATCCTGGAAGATATTATCCAAGTTATCTCTGAAATCATATAGAGGAAGTCTGGCTAACTTAGATTGGCTTGAAAAAAATAATTTTTAATGAGTAAAGGAAATTTGATAAGTGGTTTGAAAATAATAATGAGTTCTTTAACTTTGTAATTTACATTTTAACAGGAACTTTTTTGGGATTTCTGCCAAATTATAATCAGACCTGCTGGAGTGATGAAAATAGTTTACAAGACGTCCTCCATAAATGCTGAAGGGTTTTTTTTTTAAGTACACAGACATTCTGAGCAAGCAGGGTGATCCAAAATGCGTTTTGGTCATCTGTCTTTTGTTACTCCTTTTCTCTTAGCTGGGAAAGATTGATGAGTCCCATGCAAACACACCTCAAACTTTGCCCAGGTTTTCAGTGGCTGGAAAATAAATTGATCCTAAGACTTATCCCAATCTTGCCCCACCCTAACTGCCTGAGCCAAAGCCAAAGAGCTGCCTTTGGTCTTCTATTGTTCTATAATTTTTATACTCTTATTTCTGTTTTAAGATTCTTAAGTTGGTATTTGATAATTTCTTATACCTTTATTGCCCTGATGAAGTATGATGAATAATTCTTCTGATAGGATTAGGTTCTGATAGATTTTGCCACATTTATTTTTCTTCGTCTTAATTTTTTCTTGTAGTTATGATTATTTCAAAACATTTAGCATCTGCATTAGATGCACTTCCTTTTTCTATCAAAAAAATATTTATATAATCTAAAAGAATCTAAGTTACAGTTTCATTCTATGCAGTGAGGAGCTGAACCTAAATTTGGCGGAAGCTGCATGGGTAAGCCTAAAATATATATGCTTTCTTATTCTTCTTGGACATTCGTCTGGACATTTATTGAAAGAAGGTTATTATTTCAAGTGAGATCGGTAAATAATATACCAGATATCATGTAATGAATATGAATTTTACTAGAAGCTAAAACATCACCCTTTTTAGCATGTGGATCCCCATAATGATAAAATATTCTTCATGAAAATTCTTGGATTTGCTTCTGCTGCTCTGAAGTTGGGATTACTGTTTAATTCAGGCGAGTATGATAACTGAAACCATTGATCATTTCTTTGAGCAGGGTGCAAAATGATTGACAAAAATTGTTTTGCTTACGATAATACTGGTGCAAAATCAACCTTCTATAACCTTCCAATGAAATGCAACTCACAGACTTTGATAACCTAAAAAATACTTGTATTTCACGAGATCAAATGCGATGGAAAAATGATCCAATTTCTAATGTGTTTGAACATTTTTTTCTGTGAACTTATGGTGCCACATGCTGTTACACATGGAGCACCATTTTCAGAAAATAATAAGCAAACATGCAGAGGAGGGTATGCCCCTGTGGAGGGGCAGGGCAGAGGGAGAGAAAAACCAGTCAAACCAGGAGGATAAGGATTTACGTGATTTTGAAATTTATATTCATACTTGGAGATAGGTCAATTTTTTCTGAGAGAATTAGTTTAGTGCGCTCACTCATCCTCTGAACTCTCAGTTTAAAACCCTAGCTTACACATTTTAAATTTAGTTATTCTCTCAGAATATTTATATATGATCAAATGACAAGTTTATTAAAAGAAAGTCGGTGTCCCTCACATAGGTGAAAGGAGTCCAACACAATCATGTGCTCAGGAAATACAAGAAATCTGTCATAACTCATCTTCCAAAATACCACCCCGTGAGATTTAACAGTGGTAATTGTATGCTTCCCACGGTATTATAAATGTCTGCCTTATGGGACAAAGGTGGGCATGTTGGACCTTTTACTCAGTACACTTTGTTTTGGATGTGCTCATGAGATTATCACAAATAATTTGGTTGATGGTCCCAATGGTTCACTGATAAATTGTAGATTTGGAATGTTCACAGTTATAGCCATTATAGATAATGCCATGTTTCTATTAACAATGTACCATAAGCATGTTATTTATTCGCATAATATCCTCCCAGCTTTGAATAAGCATTTACTTATTATATTATGAAATTTTCAAGATATCATTTATTTGATTTTTGATTGAAAGTATAAGCTGTTTGAGCAACCAAGCATTTCATGGAGAATTGTTTTTTTGCACTTGCAAATCCTAATACTACATTTCAGGTTTCTATCCTTCCTCCATTGGCTTCTATCTTTGTTACAAGCATTGCGGCACAATTTGCTGACCATTTGATTGCGAATGGAGTGGAAGTCACCACGGTAAGCTGTACACTGAACTGTTGCTTCTTTGCCCCTGTAATGATCATGATCCTACTGGAAGAAGTCAAATTACCTTTTTTTGCTGGAAAACAAAAATCTGGTAGATTGATATGTATGCTCTTGTTTAGTTGCTATTCTAATTGGTGCTTCAAATGTGAACTTTGTTTTTGAGTTGTTGCATGATAATTATTGAGCTCCTGATATTAGGAAAATGCTAAATCCTCAGGAAAAAATGGCTGGGAATTAAGCGTCATGTGAGATAGGAACCTATAGGGTCTCTAAGCCAGTTGTGGCTGTGGAACACTTCGTTTAACAAAACTTTCATGCTTATATCAAATTTTATTTGTCTTCTGAAAGGACGATTCTTAACACTTCTGATCTAGTTACGTTTCGATCATGTAGGTACGGAAGATTTGCCAATCAATTGCCTTTCTGGCGCCTGCAATTTGCATGACTCTGTCATCCCTGGATCTAGGATTGCCACCTTGGGAAATGGTGGGAATTCTCACTAGTGGCTTAGCCCTATCAAGCTTTGCCCTGTCAGGTATTTGGAAACTAACTTTTTAGTACTTTGATTGGATAGAGCAGTATATATGGAAGATAAATGACTTATAAACTGCTTATCCAATTACTCATTTAATTTGCAGGACTTTACTGTACCCATCAAGATATGTCACCTGAATATGCGAGTATATTGTTGGTATGAAATATTATGAAAATTGTAAATTTCAAATTTCCATAATTTATAGTCATCTTTTAATTAATGTCCAGATATTAAGAATCTAGTTAAAAATCTCATGCTCCTCTGCCCAACTCAATCTCCACGCAGAATATGATTCTTCTACCATCTGTGCTTTTTAACCCATGGAATATTACCATCAAAATTTGTTGAATTAATGGTATACATCCTCCTATAAAGGAAATAGGTTTCTTTCCCCCTTTTTTGGGCTCAGAAAAGGACATGACTTTGTTTATGGTTTAACGAAATGCATTTAGTGTTAGAAGTTATTAATCTTTTTCTTTCAGCTGGTCACATCTTAATGGAACATTGCTTTTATCACCAAGTTTCAATTTTCTTGTTCACAGAGTCTGCGATAATCATCAGTTTGTAATTGAGCATGATATGGCCATGGCTAAATGGCTATACAAAAAGCATGATGAAATACTTATTGATGATTATCTTTGAAGTTTGTTGAATTTTCATTCTAATTTTAGCTTTCCTAGCTTGAGCTCTTGTTCAAAAACATATTTTCATTTTCAGGGGGTTCTGGGTAAGCTGGTAGCTAACTCCCTGATTACTTTGTAATCTCATGCACAATGGGCCAAAAGCATAGTGCTTGATGCTGTACAATGCCTGTGCTTGATCTTCAAATTGAAGCTTAGCTTAATTTTGCAGCCTACTTAGGATATATATATATATGTTTTTATCAATTTTGGAAGATATGAATAATTAGAATCCTGAAATTTCTCCATGCAGGGTATTACCAACACTGTTGGGGCAGTACCTGGTATTGTAGGGGTAGCCCTTACTGGTTACCTTCTTGATTCAACTCATTCGTGGAGTGTAAGCTTGAACATACTGCCTTTCTACTTCTCTCTCTCTCTCTCTAAAACTCTTAATCTTAATTTCATTTTATAATTGTGGTTTGTATTGTCCAGATGTCATTATTTGCACCATCAATCTTCTTCTACTTGACCGGTACGGTTGTATGGTTGATGTTCGCCAGCAGTAAGCCTCAAACCTTTTCCAAGAGAGATTGACCTTGTTTATGTTCTCTGGATATATGATTCTTTATGAAGCATCCAAATTGAAGTCATTCCGGCTCAATGCAATATTAATTTTTTAAACAGCATTGAGATGATACAGGTTCAGCCATTGATTGTGTCAACTTAGTTGTACAAGTACATAGGAAACATGTGTATATGCCCAGTCTTTTGTTCAGTCACATGTAACAGCGTTGTATATTTTGGAATTCTTTGGTTGGCCACCAAAGCGATGTAATGAACATGTATTTTCATCCAGAAGAAATGTTGTTGTAAGCATCCTGTCACTTTACCTCAAACATCACCACTCCTTTTGAAACTATTTTCCTTTTTTAACATCTAGCCTTCAAAATCTTGTCACATCACCCTTTTTTGGGTTAATCGATCTTCATGAAACTTATATTTTAAATTGGGTGTAAAGTGCTAATGTTGTGATTTCCTCTCTATTTGACCCTGATCAAAAATTACACCCTGAACAATAAAAAAAAAGGAAAAATAAAGAAAACACATCGGGATTTTTTAACAAGAAAGAAAAGACTTGATATTGATTGACTGTAGTTTGTAAGAAAGAGCAAATGAAATATACCCCACTAAAAAAAAAAAAAAAAAAAAGAAAGAATGAAATCATTGCCTTGATATTCTCCCTTTTATTTGGTTACTAGATGGAACCAAGTTTAGTTCCATCTAGCAACCTCCTACCTGCAAGCTGGGAGAACAACACTTGGTATGTGAGCAAATACAATAGAGAAAGGAGCTACCTTTATTGGGGTTGATGAATTTACATATATAGGCTCCAAAGGAGGTATGTCTCCAGATGAATTTACAGTTAAAATGTTTCCATTTAGCAGCATGGTTTGGCTGTGTAAATTCTCATCTTTTGCCGTCAGATGGTATTCCTCTCTTGCAGTTTCGCTTATATCAGGTCGAAGCAGCTGAACAAGATTTGTTTTATGAGATCTGTGCTTATGATGCAAACTCCAAGTACTATTAAAGGCTATTTCGGCCTGGATGGTGGTGCTGTTGTCTAGGTTGATTAATAATAATACTATCCCTTTCTGCATGATGAAGAACCTCATTCTGATTAGATCACAAACAGAGCATACACACCTATTTTGAGAATTGAATATGGATGCAACTTACAGAATATTTTGCACAGTGAGCATAGGCACGTATCTTCTTTGTCCCAGAAAAGCTTGTTGACAGAACTTTGTTTCCCATTAATCGGTGCCAAAGAAGAGCACTGGAGTGAAGAAAGCAGAGTATCAGATTCATTGCTCAGTAGTTTTTCTTATTTTTTTTTTTAAATCATTTTCTCATTAGTTATGATCACTGAAAATGGGAATAACGATAGTGTAAAGCCAAATAACATTTTTTTTTAAAGAGCCAAGATCACATGTCCAAGAGTGATCCCTTTCCAGTTTATTCAAAAAAACCCTCACCGGAGGAATACCGAGCAAACAAATCAACCACCTGAGTATTTACATTAATAAGAACGTAAAGCCAAATAACATAAAACGATGAGACTTGCAACAAAGTTTAATCTTACTTCTGCATCAAGATGAGTTATGATGATGCTCTAGTATCAAATAGTTTCAAGATTCTATGTTACAGCTTGAGGAACTCCCAAGCAAAAACTAATAAGTAAATTGGAAAAAAGAAAAAAGAAAAAAGAAAAAAGAAATATTGTAGATGATATTAAATTTAAGGTTTCAGATTCTGTGGATTTGGAGTTTGTCATGTTAGGGTTGAAAAAACTCTAACCTGTAGTAGTCGGGGTTTGGTTCGAAGGTGGTGGTGTTGAGTAAACCATAGTTTCCACCAATCAAGGTCTGTCTGCAGTAAGTTTTTGTGTCATGAGCCGATGCCATTCCAAGCTGATCCAAATACCTGATTATTGCATCCAAAATAACATTATTTAAGCTAGAATCGATAAGAGAACCTAATACTTTAATTGTTGAGTGTAGCTAAATTACCAGAAACTAAACACAAATGCATTTGTGACAAGATTATGGCCACTGTTGTAAGCCCCTCCCGACTCACCAACCCATGCTGCTGCTGAAGTTGCAGAACTCTTGAGGATTTTATGGAGACTCCTAAATGTATCAGCCTCACCATCAAGATAGGATGGGCTAAGAATCTTTTCAACAAGGTGCGTATCAACTCCTGTAATTTCATGTAATCTATTAGAGGGACTCAAAACTGAAATAAGTGTCAAGAATCAGTTTGCTCAACCCAAGATACCTGGCCCCAAATTATATATATGGTGGGAGACAACATCCAAAGATTTGGTCGTCTTATCTATGAATTTTTGAAACCAGTTTGCATCAAAGAAGCCTCCAGGTGCTATGATTAGTGGCTTAGGTTCGATCTCCTCGTAAATGTTTTGGACTATGCTTTGCAAAGCAATAGTGTCCAAGGCATACTGATCTGCTGCAATTCTTGTGCCAACTCCATTCCCTGACAACTCATTTCCTGAACAGCAAAGAGATTCATTTTTTCCCCATAAATGACTGGCAGAAAATGTAGTAAGGACAATTTCATTATTAGAATTAAACCTGGAAGATTTTGAGTGAAGAAATGCAGAATACCAAACAGAATTCAAAATTTGATTTCATAACATCATATTATGTCAACAACGAATGGAGTTTTTTTTTTTTTTTTTTGGTGTAGTTTTAAGATCTTGCATGGAGTTTGTAGGATAAGAAAGTGTTTTTGAAGATGGATTTAGCATATTAATGTAGCAATAACAAGAAATATTGTTCTTACCCAGCTCCCAACCATGAATAGTGTAGTTCTTTCTGACAGTATAACGGATGAAAGATTCAGCATTTGTATAGTTCCAATCTCCCCCGGCAGACCCATCAGAATTTATAGATCGTCCATTAAGAGCGTTTAACCCGAAAACAATCTTAGCCCTGAAATAAAACCATGAAATCTTTAGGAAGTTTCAAACTAGTAGGCAGAGATTAACTTATCATGGTAAACAAGAAAGAAAAACTCATGTTACCCGGCTTTCTCGAAAAGGGTGTTTAATTCATCCCATCTATGCATGGGTAAGCAACCTTGAGTGAAACCAAACATGGCTGAAGTATTTTTAACAAAAGGAATACAAGGTTGCTGATTATCTTCAGTACCATATATGACCTTATCTTGCAAACTGCCACCTAGTCTAAGTTTCAAGGGAGAAAAGGCTGCAGCAAGATTGGAAGGTAAGTTCTAGATTCCAATAGAACTATTAGAGAAAACAAATGAGTATGCAATGAAGAAAAATCATGTGATAAATAAAAATCTCCAAATGTTTAGGTATTCTCACCTTTGATGGCATTTAACAGAATATTGTTGCCAAGATCCTGCACACGACAATGATGCAAACACCATCACCAATTTGACAGATTTTCCTTTTTCATATTGAATAGGAACAGGCTTTCAGCTCAAACGAAAACTGTAAATTTCTGCATTACATATTTATAGTGGTCAACTAAAAGTGCATAATTTTTCAAAAATTCCTGGATATAAATTCCTCCAGAAAAGAAAATGGTTGTGTTGTATTAAAAAAACTTCCTGAACTACATCGAGCCCACCAACCGAAGATAATTTAAAATACAGAAAAACATGATGAGAATTTAATAGAAACCGATGAAAAAGCAAGAACAATATGACTGCTCATTAAAACTGATGCAGGAAGAGAAAGGAAGATAAATAAATTCGAAAAAGTGAAAAACGAATCAACCGCATCAAATGGCCAAGAAATGTGGTTGGAACTTGTATGTGGGTATGCCTCATATGAAACAATTACACAAAGAAACACTACCAATGCAGCAGCAGCAGCAACAGAAACAACTTACAGAAGAAACAGAGAGATATTACCATGAAAGACTGATTATCAAACATCATACTTTCCTCATAAATACTCGTTATGTTATTAACAAGTGTATACATTGCAGAAACATACCAGATTGAGGAGAGAAACACGACCCCAGCTGCATGTTCCATAGTCGCATTTCTCAGGAGGCCACCAATCCAAGGTTGCACAAACAAAATCATCATCAATCCTCCCAATGGCTGTTTTCCCATCAATGAAAACAGTCCCCTGCGAGTATACGGAAATGAAGGCGTAGCTAAACAGACACATCCAGAGGTACATCCCCATAACCCAAATCTGATAACCCATTTTCCTTTCAGATTATATAACAAAGTTTCAACCTCTGTGTCGCTGAAAAAGTATAAATGGCCGAGGCTGCCATGAATATATATATATGAAGGATGTGAAACCACTCGTGAGCCTGCAAATGGGGGGACCACAAGTGTTCTATAAAAGAGAAAGAGAGATGATTAATACTTGATATTTGCAAGACATAGGCGCATGACCACAAATATAAGACTTGATTGACATTGCAAGACAGCCGCATTACTTCTTAATAACTCAACTAAAGTCATGTCATTCTTTAACACGAGGAAATAATAATTGAAGTTTTTCACCCTTTTTTCTTTTCTCTCTCACCTTTTGGATTTTTCCTCGGAAAAACTTTGCAGCTCAGAATAACGTGACGATTCTTGCAAGCAACTTGCCAGTGGGCCATGCTTCTTTTTGCTTTATTTGAGGATAACAGTGGGAAGTACTTTATAGTACTGCTCCCGTTTTTGTTCGATATCTATATATAGATTCTACCTGTGTCTGTGAGAGATAGAGTGCGGTCCAATCAGTGCTCCGGGGAGGCTAACCGGATCCGCAATCCAATTTATGGGGTTGCCATCTACTCTCTTTTACTTCTGGGATCGGTAGGGTTGGGGTCCAGAGCTAAGAATATACTTTAACCAATGCTTACCCTTAACTCTTTATTCTCAAAAAGAAGAAAAACTTTGCTCTAGTGCACAAGAAAACTAGAGGGTTATCTTCTTGGTGAGAAAATCCATGAAAGTACAGCAATAACATCCTCCCTAGCCTATGGCATGCAACATATTTAGAATTTATTTATATATAGTCATTTTTACGTACTCTTTATATACTCACTGATGTGATTGACCAAATCAATTATTTTATATTAAAAAAAAATAATCCAGACAATCACATTAGTAAAATGTATTAAAATTTTTGTTTACTATAATTTTCTTATCTAAATCATCTCAAAAGATATAAATGTATATAAATAATTCATAGCACATGCATGAGCATCTCAAGTGCAGCTGTGACACATTGTACAAGGAAAAGTACCATAGGAGAGAATAATTCTGACTTCACAATTTTTTCAGGTCAAATATTCTTTTACTGCATAATTTAACCTAGAAGGACCAATGACTCCATTACTTGAAATATTTTATGACATGACCGGTCAAAGATTTAGTACTTGGTTTATCATATCATATGACAAAGATACAGCATAGCTACAACATCGATGTAAAAATACAAGGTTTTCTCTCTCAAACCAACACCCAGAATTTGGTTCTTGGTCTGTTGTTTCCAACTGCTACGTAAATTAATAGAGTGGACAGCTTGTTTATATCCTTAGTTATTTTCTAATTAATATTTTTTTAATATTTTTAAATACTTTTAAAAAATAAAAAAATATACCAATATACTTAATCACTTATTTAATCATTAAGTAAAAAAAAAAAAATGACATCGGCAGTACACTGTAGCTAGCGGTCAACTTTGGGCGGCATAGCATAGAAGCTTTTCTCATTGTAATATTGAGATCGGAAGCAAGCATCCTTGTCTCGATGAGTTTGAGAGGGATATCAAAGCGACTTTCTATCCGAAGACAACTACTATGACCTAATCCATTCAATTCAATGTTAGTTGCGAAATGTCTTCTATTTGGTAAGTTTTTGTTGTAACCTAACACTTTTTTTTTCCCCTGGTCTGGATGATTTCGTCGGCTGTCACCCATAATCCCAAGATGTAACAAAATTCCACCTATCAATACGTATGATGTACCCAATATTCTAAAGAAGGGGAAGTCCAAAGGCAAGCAGCAACATGCAGATCACGCCATAGGAATGATGGTGATGGTGATGATGGGACGTTACATTATTTGAACTAGGACTGCAATGGCACCAAAACGGTGCCTTTTGCGTGAACGGGGCGCCATTCCTTAATGGAAATGAGAATTAATTGAGTAGTGACAACATTGAATGTCATAGTCAATATTTTTATTATATTTCAAGCATACGGGCAAGTCTATAGGCTACCTCATTACCTAACCTGTGTGCAAATTTGCACACACTAAACAACTTCATTAGTCTTTGTGTTTCTTTAAGCAGATTTCCTAGCATTGAAAAAGAACTGGCAGTAGCTGCTTGTAGCTCTTTGATCATCACCAAGCAATCATTTTCAAGAATAATTTGAGAAATACCACTATGCATGCAAAATTGAAGTCCTTTGAACATGGATAAGAGTTCAATTGTTTCAGCATCACCAACTTCATTTTCAGCTTTACTAACTGCCATAACAACATCACCTTTCTCATCTCTGAGTATCACCCCCACCCTTGCTTTATATTGATTAAAGAATATAGTTCCATCGACATTACATTTGAGGAAACCATGAGGATGAGGCTTCCAATTGCAGTGTGTCTTAGGGTTTGGGTTAGGTATAGTTACCAACTCCTTGTGAAATTTCTGCAAAGACAATGTATGAGCAATCACATATCTGGGTTCATAATATGTTTTTTCATGAATCATTTTGTTTCTCCGAAACCAAAAACCACAGGCAATTAAAAAGAAAATAATCAAGTCATCCATTGTCTCATTCTCTTTCAGCACCAAAACTAAGTCTAGGAGGCTTTGATGTTCTTCACTGTCTTGCAGTATAGGCAAATAACTCTTCCAGATTTCTTTTATTGTAGGACAATAGATAAGAGCATGTGGAAAATCAACAGTCTCATTCCACTCCTCTTCCTCCACCAAATTCAGGTCCTATTGTAGTGGTTTATGTCCTGGGATCTAGGGGTCTATCTGTCCAAATTTTGATCAATTTCCGATCTCTTACTCGCCATTGACATCCCTGATAGAGATACTGCTTAGATTCCCATATTTCTCTCCAAGCATAGGATGGATTAGAACCCAGCTTTGAACAAAAGGAAATATGATTTTGGGAAGTATTTAGATTTATAAATTCTGTGTAGCAGTTTATCTTCCTCTTGCATTATTCTCCACCCTAGTTTAGCCAAAATAGCCATATTGAAGATCTTTAAATCTTTAAAGCCTAAGCCACCCCTGAACTTGGAATCACACATCTTTTTTCAGCTGACCCAGTGAATTTTCTTTTCATTTTCTTTCCTTCCCACCAAAACTGTGCCATCATACCCTCCAACTTCTTACATAGGTAATAAGGTAATTTAAAGCAGCTCATGACATAAGTTCGAATGGACAATACCACAATTTTAAGTAAAATCTCTTTACCTTCTTGAGATAGCTGCTTCTCTTTCCAAGTTTGTAATTTCAATATTATTCATGCATGAAAAGTCTATCTAAAAAGGCCACCACACCTAAAACCATTAGGGTGAGAAAAGATGCATGCGAAGATTTTAACTAGGGATAACTACATTCGTTACTCTTAAATTATAAAAGGATTTTTTTTCTTTGCAAATATATACAGTATTGTCCATATAAGTGGTATGTGTGGCCGTTGCAAAATTGGAACTGGCTTAACTTGGTCTTTGAGCTAATTGCTATCTATGAGGTTGGGAATGAGGATAGGAAGAATGAGAACACGTAATCCCCTTTTACGAAAGTATGACTGTTGCTAAGATAAATTCTATTCATCATCCTCACAGTCACTACAAGAAAACTGCTTATTTACAGTCAGTTAATTCCAGCGAAATGACTATTTACAACTAAAATGAATCTGTTTTGGTCATAAATAGTATTTTCGCCGCAATTAAATGGCTCAAAAAACCCGATTTTCTTATAGTGAGTACACCACACACTACATTTTTTTTTTAATATTTTTTAATCTTACCAAATGTGTGGTATATGGATGGTGAGTACAAGAATTCAATAAGTTTAAGAAAAATAAAATAAAATAAAAAATTTTAAAAAAATATAATGTGTCATGTATGGGAATGATGAGTAGCTTTGCAAAGTGCTAATTTGTGTAAATTTTTTGCAAGGAAGGTAATTTCGTTGGTAACGATATAGTTTCTCGTTGCAACGACAATTCTTTTTTGTTGCTAATTTGTATAAAATATTTGCAACGTAACGAACATATCATTGCTGGTAATATGATTTTGTTATTTGCAATGAAAAAATGTCGTTGCTAACGAGTAGTAGTCTGTTGCTAATTGGAGAATTATTTTTTGCAACAAACCAATACATCGTTGGTAATATATTTTCTTGTTGCAACAAATATATCTAGCAAGAAAATATATTTTCTTGCTGCAACGATAATTTTTCAAGGAAAATATTTTGTTGCATTAATGTAACGCAAATATACAAATTTGACCGTTGCAAAAAGACTATTAGGCAAAAAGTCATTCCTATTGTAGTGAAAGAGCCGAGAAAAGATTAAATTAATGAGACTAAAAAAAATTAGGAAACATATTTTAAAGTTACAAAAAAAGGGTAATGATATCCGTGCAATCGGTTCACTACTCATTTACTACTTATATTATATTTGAAATTTTTTATTTTTTTATTATTTTATTTTAAGTATTTTTTTTAACATCATTAATCATTAAGAAAAAATTAAAAAAATATATAATTTTACTAATAGTCACTTCCTTAACCATTAAGTAAAATTAAAAATTAAAAAAAAAATCAAATATAAAAAGAGTGTAGTAAATGGGTAGTAGAATTAATGTAGTAATCCTATCATTTTCATTTCTTCTAAAAGTCCTAGAATGCTATGCTTTCAGTCTGATATGTATTCAATGGATTTTCTAGTGCATAGCAACTATCTACTATTCAATAATGTTAAATGACACCCCATATGATTCTTCAAACCTACTCGAGGCTTGTGACAAGAATATCTTCTATTCCCATTTCTCTTCATTCTGGGGGTGGTGAAGTTCTCTCCAGTCTCCCTACAATTGGCAAAGAGGGATTTAGGGAGTGATCACCCATCTTCTTCTTGTTGTTCAAATCCCTTTTAGATTTTAAAATCACATAAAAGTCATCGATATTTGAAATTTACAAAAATGTCATTCAAATAAAAGAAAAAGACAAAATTGTCATTAAAATAGTTTGAAATGGAATGTATGTAGTACGGAACTTGGAATGAAACGAAATGAGGATGTATAGTATATTGGGTACTATTACATGGAACAAAAAAATTCTTACCGTTCGTTCTAGCCAAAATGGAACGGAATTCAAAATTATCGTTAAGAGTTCTTAGAGTTTCTATCCAAATCTCAATGTCTAGAATAAAAAAGATATCGATTCATAAAATAAATTCTATAACATTTAAAATATTTAAATTTTAATCTTGTTTAAAAAATCCACTCGAGTAATTATAAAACGTTAAGTCTCATTTCATACCGCTATTTCTTTTCCATTCTAGATGGACAAAGACACCAAGAGATACCAAATCTAGATTAAACTGTGTAGTCACCGGCTCAACCTTTTCTATTTTTATTGACTATCTACCTCGCCCAACAATTTAACCTGTAATTTAGATACCCTGAAATAATTGTTAGAGAGTAGTAACTTCGGGAAAGAAATCAGTACATTAATACCTTTTTAACTATGTTAATGTTTTGCCAAAAAGCAAGTTACCATTAGGCTAAATTCATCTTTTCTTTTCTTTTTTTTTTTCAATTTTTTTTCATATATATTTTTTATCATTTTAAAACATTTTTAAAAAATATAAAAAAATTCAATATATTAATAGTCACTTCTTTAACTATTAAGTAAAGAAAAAAAAATTAAAATACATGAGGAAAATAAAGTATCAAAGTAGTATTATTCTTTGCCAGGTTTGTGGCCTGATTGGCATAACCTCCAACCTTCAAAATGGATGTCTGGAGTTCGAAACCCCATCTCTCAAATGTATCCAAAAAAAAAAAAAAACTATGTGAATATTATGCTAACAATGTTAATTTTTTTAAAGTATAAAACTAATAATGTTCTTTTGGGAGTCCTAACAAAACTAGAAATGGTCAAAGAGGGCGACTCCAGTTTGGCTGTCAAAGGACTTGACGCAAAGCAAAACTCTAGACTATACGCTGACATCCCTCGCACACAAGCAGACCCGAAGCCAAATCACTCCATAATAGTCCAACCATAGTTGAGAAAATAAAATTATTATAATATTTATCATTATTATATATAAATAAATAAAATAAAATCACTATAATATTTATCACTATTATATATAAATAAAATCATCATTTCATCATCATTAAAAAAAATCAATCATTGATGGGACCCACACCTTTTTCAAGTATCTATGCAAAAGTCAATAACTCAACATACTTCATATATCCAAACAACTCAAAATACTCTTAATGGGACCCACAAACCCACTCTAATCTCTACTCACAACTATTCACAACACTTCTCGCTATCCAAACTAAGTTTGGCTTCGTTTGGATACAGAAATGGTTTCATCTCATTTCATTGTTACAATTTTTTCAAATTCTCACAGAAAATATAATAAACAATTCAATTTTTTCAAATATCAAAATAATAATAATATTAAAAAATAATATTTTAATAATATTTTATTCAACTTTCAACTTTCATCTAAAATCATCTAATCTCATCTCACTATCAAAATGGGGCCAACTTGTTGCTTCAAACGTCTTTTAGCAACGAAATGGTGCTTTTTTTTTTCTTTTTCCTTTTAGCGACGATTACTTTGGATCGTGCTACTTGGACCGAGAGATTTAATCGAGAAAAACGACCGACAAGTTCAAATGCACTTTTTTATTTTTTATTTATTTTCTTTCAATCATTTTTTATACATTTTAAAATATTTAAAAAAAGAAAAAGAAAAATATGAATTCACTAATAGTCACTTCTTCTATTAAGTAAAAATAAAAATTTTAATAAATAAAAATTCAATCGGTCACTTTTATTGGTCTAACTATCATTTTCCTATTACTTTTAGTGACAAAATAATTAGCAGTCAAAAAATTCGGTTTAGTTTGAAGTGAAAAAAGCTTCGGCAAGTCCTCTGTGAGATTTGGGTTATATATAATATTTAGACTATAACTTGATTCTTATTAGTGATAATGCTTTGAATAATTACATATTCCATCGTTTAAGTTCTCCCAAGAAGTATTATTTTGATGTCTAATTTAGTTTCCCAAGGACAATATCAGGAAGAAAAAGTAAAGAACCGATAATATATACACTACCAACTTCTAATATTTTTTTGATTTTTTGTGCCTTTATTTAAAAACTCTAGAGCTAATGATCAATGGCACATCAAGTGAGATAAAATTCTAAGGACAGTCTAATATATAACATAACTCTTAATTAATAAGTGGAAAAAATGCTATATAATAATCTATCACTTTATTTCTATATTGGTGACACTACTTATAATTTTTTGACCAACTCTTATTTTCCAAAAAAAAAAAAAAAAGATTTAACAGTAAGAGATAATATGAGTACAATATATAGTATAATTCTGACATGTAACAAATATGATACCAAAACTTTAGGTTTAACAATGTATAGAATCATTAAAATAAATGACTAATTAAATTTCATCCCTTTGATTTTTAATATGACATTGAATTTTGTTTTTGATTCAATTCTTGACTGGGGCGGGGCCCCCTGCCCGTCCCATGTGGGTTGCAGGGCATCCGCCCTCATGGTGAAACCATGTCGGGACATGGCTCAAGTTGGATCCAAGTCGGCTCGGGGTTTACCCTATCTGTCCAGCCCAACCCACTTTATATATATATTAATAAAATAATTTTCTTAAATAAAATGAAGTCATCTTTTTTATTAGGTTTTGTTTAAAATGTTAAGCCCCCCTATGTTGATATTGTCTCTCTTTCCCCTCTTTGTCTATCTTTCTCTCACTGCCTCGCCCAAACCCTCACCTTTTGTTGTTGTCTCTTTATCTTCCTCTCACGTCGTCCATGGCCTCCCAGTCCCAAGTATGTCTCTTTGGTTTTGGATGATTTTAATTTTTTTTAATTGATTTGGGTAGGGGTGAACGACCATGGGGGCTAGTCCTCTCTCGACATCCAGATGGGAGCACCCGCCCAAGGAGAGCGGGTGCCAAACCCTCCCACGCATGCAGGAGTGGGGGACGGGACCAGGGTGCCCCCGTCCGGGTAGCACCCAGACTGAGTGAGTGAGTCAAGGGCATTTAAAAAACTCTATTTTATTTTTTATTTTTAACAATGACAAGAAAAGCAAAGGCCATGTCGTGTATGACTTAAGAGTGACAATATGTGACACGACCCGTGAACCTAATACAAATACGATACAAAATTAGAGGGTTTGAGTTTAATGTTAACGGGTTTGGGTCAAAACGAGTTGACCCGTTAAGACACGATTTATAAACGAGTTAATAACTTGTCAACCTGTTTAACACGAAATCAACCTGTTTTGATCCGTTTAGAATTTATTTCAAAATTAAAATTTTATTATTGTTAAGTTGTAATATTAGTATTTCTCAGTATGTTTATGTTTTTATTATTTTATTGTTGGTATTGTAATTTTAGACCTATGCTCATATTTATTATTTTATGGTTTGTAATATTAGTTTTATTATATGTTAAAATTTGAAAAATATTGATATATATTTTTTAAGATATTGTGGTTATTAATAAATATATATTTTAACTTTTATGTCAAATTATGTTAATCAGATCAAATAAGTTATGAGTTTTAGTTCAATCTATTTACATGAAACAAATAGGTTTAAATGAGTCGTGTCATATTATATTTCTAATTAATTATTAAATAGGTGACACGACCCGATATGATCCGTTATCTTTTTTTATTTTATTTTTTTAAATAAGTTACTGAATTAGATTATCATTGAACTGAAATTAGAGATTGGATACAAAGAGGAGTATCATCAACAGAGATGATACTATTACAGATGTTTAGAGCATTTTTGCTTAAAACATGAGCTATGGAGTTGCAAGCTCTCCTTGTATGTCTCACAAACCAATTGGTAAAGGAGTCTAGAGTAGATTTTGTGTACCTTAACAGAAGACCAACATAAGAGTCTGTAGATGTCATGGCCTCTAGGCAGTTAACTACTTGTAGAGATGCACCTTCTATGATTATTTCCTGCCACCCTAGAGACTTACAGAAAAGGGATGCTTGAAAGACAGCAAAGGCCTCAACTAGCAAAGGGTTAGGGAAGAGTGGATAGTTCATTCTAAAGGTGGCTTTCACATTTCCTTCCCAATCTCGGATTACTGCCCCTACCCCCACCTTGCAAGTGGTTTTGTCGAGGGTAGAAGCCTAGTTGAGCTTCATATGCCCTCTAGGGGGAGCTTCTCATTGGGAAAGGCTACTATAAGCAGTAGAGGGCTGTTTAGTCAATTGTTGGACCTGGTGGAGGTCTTCAAATAGATGCTTGACTAATTGGAGAATCGAATTAGGAGGGAGGAAAACATTATTGAAACCAACCTCATTCCTTCGTTTCCAGAGCTTCCAAACAGTGAGTGCAAATTCCATCATCTCCTCATCTTCTAAAGTCTCAAGAAACATTTCCATCAAGCTTTTGAAAGAATGAACACGTAGGCTGGCTTTTTGGATTTTCTTTACACTTTGGCTCCAAACATCCTGAGCCGAGGAGCAATTCCATAGAGCATGTTCAACTGTTTCAGGATGTAGCTTGCATATAGGACAAGAATCATCAGTAATGGCCCTTTTCTGGTAAATATTGGCTTTTGAAGGGATAGCATCTAGACAGGCCCTCCAAAGGAATGTTTTAGTAGCATTTGGGATCTTTAGTTGTCATAGTTTTGTCCAAGGAATTACCTCCTTGAGGGGCTCAGAACATTAACCCCATTTCTGGTGGTCCATCTCTAGCTAAAGGTAATAAGCTGTTTTGACAGTAAAAACACCCGAGGGGGAGCATCTCCAGATCAATTTATCAGGGTTGGGGTAGGGACTGAGGGGAATTCTTCTGAGCAGGTTTGCTTCTGTGCTAGAGAAAATGGCTTCAATCATTGGTAGATTCCATTGGTGGGAAGACTTATCAATGAGCATAGCAACCTTTGAATCAGCAGGTAGGAATCTAAGTGTGCTTTGTGGTTTGTAAGTAGACTACTGAGGTAACCACTTGTCATTCCATATCTCCACAAATTCTTCATCACCAATACACCATATGAGAACTTCCTCCAGTAAAGGTTTTGCAGAGATAAAACTCTGCCACAAGAAAGAGGAATGGTGGCCTTTATTGGCAGTGAGGAAAGAACGTTTCTTGAAGTATTTCTCTTTTAGTACCGTGGCAGAAGAGAGGTTGGGTAGGAGATAATTCTCCAGCACTGCTTTGCTAGTAGAGCACAATTGAAGCTTTCGAAATCTTTAAGGCCTAGCCTCCTGTTTTTTTATTTATTTACTCATCTGTTTTCTTGCTATCCAGTGGATCTTGTGTTTTGGCAGCTGTTGTCCCCGCCAGAAAGACCTCATCAGCTTGTTAAGATCATATAGTAATTGCTTAGGTAATGTGAAAATTCCCATACAATAGGTTGGGATGGCCTGGATTACTGATTTGAGTAAGGTTTCTTTACTTTCTTATGAAAGCAATTTAGTTTTCCCACTACTCAGTTTTGCTTGTACTCGATCCAGGATACCTTTAAAGGATTGAGCCTTGGATTTACCACCTAGAGCTGTAAGACCCAGGTATTTCTCATATGAGTTGGTTCCTCTAATGTCAGCAATGCTTGTGACTATCTCTCTGGTTTGTTCTCTAGTGTTTTTGCTGAAAAAGATAGAGGTCTTGTCCTTGTTAAGCTGTTGTCCTGATGCTCTCTCATAGGTGTCCAAGAGATGGTAGAGTTGGCTCCATTCTATAGAATTTTCTTTGCAGAATAAGAGAGAGTCATCTGCAAAAAAAGGTGGTTAATATGTAAATGGTGTTTTCGAATTGGTAAACCTGAGATTAGGCCAGTCTCTTCAGCTATGTTAAGAAGGCAGCTTAGAGCTTATGTGCATAAGATGAAGAGGTAGAGGGAAAGAGAATCCCCTTGTCTAATGCCTCAAGTGGGACTGAAGGATGGTTGGGGCACACCATTTATGATGAGGGAGTAGTTTACAGAAGTAACGCATCTCATGATGAGATCTATCCAAGTTGCTAAGAATCCCATCACCTGCATGACATATTGCAAGAACTCCCACTCAATTCTGTCATAAGCTTTGCTCATGTTAAGTTTCAAAGCCATATAACCATCCTTCCCTTTGAGCTTTGTTTTCATAGTATGTAGTGATTTGAAAGCAACAATGACATTATCAGTGATGAGCCTTCCTAGAACAAAGGTTGACTAGGTAGGGGAAATAATGGCAAGCAAAATTGATTTCAGCCTATTTACCAAGGTTTTAGGAATGATTTTGTAAAAAACATTATATAAACTAATAGGTCTGAAATCAATAACAATGGATGGGTTACTCTTCTTAGGGATGAAGGTTATGAAGGTGTCATTGATCTTACTATCCCACATGCCACCATTTAGGACCTCTAAAGTTGCCTTAGATACCTTAGGAGCAACTATATCCCAATATTCTTGAAAACACAATGCAGGGAAGCCATTAGGCCCAAGGGAGCTTAGAGAACTCGTATTAAAAATGGCCTCCTTGATTTCAACAGCAGTGAAGGCCTTGGATAGAGTAGAGTTCATTTTCTTAGTAACAACTAGCTGCATTGGGATCAAACAGTCATCTATGCCTGCTGGCTGCGAGGTTGAGAAAAGGTCTTTGAAAAAATCTTGAAATATTGACTGATTACCTTAGGGTCATGAGTTTCTTGTCCTGTAGATGACTGGATCCTATTGATGGTGTTGGTCTTCTTTCTTTGGCTGGAACATTTGTGAAAAAACTTAGTGTTTCGATCTCCATACTTCAGCCAAGCCTGTTTAGCTCTTTGTTGTCACTTTAAATTTTCAGCATTCATAAGGGAATTTATCTCTTGTTGAACAGACTTAATCTCCTCATATAAGTTGCATACAGGGTATTGAGCTGCTCAATTTTTCCTTTAAGGATCCTCCCTTGGTCCTTGTGATGTATCCTGCTCCAGGTCTTCAATTTTCTTTGACAGAGCAGAAGCCCCTACATGGCCCCTTATAAGTTGCTGGAGTAGTTAGCCGAAGTTTCCCAGGCACTCTTAATAAGCTTAACACAAACCTCCTATTGCTTCCAGGCAAATTCAAATATGAAGATCCTCGTGATTTCCTTTTGTGTTGAGTGTTGGTGTGGATTAGAAGAGGTTTGTGGTCAGATTGAGAACAACCTAGGTGAGACACTGAGTGGTTGCCAAAGAGATTAAACCATGGAGGATTGCCACAAGCCTTATCTAGCCTTTCCTTAGTAAACTGGTTCCTTGCCCGATTGTTTGTCCATGTGTATTTATCATCACTGAAACCCAAATCAAACAGACCACAAAAAGATAAGGCATCTCTGAATTGAACCATCTGCTTGTATGGTCCGATGGATGCCCCATACTTCTCGCTTTGATGGGTGATTTCATTAAAATCTCCAAAACAAAGCCAAGGGGTGTGATCAGTAGGCTTTAAAAGTTCTAACAATTTTCAGCTTTCAATTCTTTTTGCAGTAATGGGATGCCCATAAAAACAAGTGATTTGCCACCTTACTATCTCTGAGGGGAGGCTTAGCATAGCAGATATGTACCAATTAGTATATGTTAGGACCTCCACACTTGTTTATGAACCGTTATCTAATTGAGTCATGCTACGCTTGCTTACGAACTCTTTTATTCTTATATTTTATTAAATATGTTTAATGAAATATGAAGATAAAAAAGTACAATCATATATTTTTAAATGGTGTACAAGAGTATGAGCCTTATCTTAAAATTTTTCTTTCTAAATAGGTCGTATGAGTAGTAATACGTAGTAAAAGGATAAATGCCAGAAAATTAGAAATGCCGAGGAGAAAGCCAAGCAAAGTTCAACTCCAGATCGAAGACAGAGAAGAACTGGACCAGGTCCGCAAACGCATCGCCGCCACCTCCGCCGCCGCTCTCATCGGGCAAATCGACAGCCACGCTAAAGACTCATCCGTCCTCCTCCGTATCGGCCTCTCCTCTCAATAAACAAACAAAACTAACCTATACGTCATATACAACCCTATAAGTTGTTACTATCTCTTTCTTCTTCTTTTGGGATTTTTGGGGAACCCAATCGGCTGATTCATGGAGGTCGAGGTTAAACTTCGGCTTCCAGACGCGGGGGCCCACCGCCGCGTTACCGATGTTTTGGCCCCGTTCCACGTCAAGACTCACCGCCAGGAGAACCACTTCTTCGACGGCTCCGCCGCTGAGCTCTCGGCTCTCAGAGCCGTCCTCCGGCTCAGATTCTCCGACAAGGACCCCCGCTGCGTCGTCACTCTCAAAGCCAAAGCCGTCCTCGTCGACGGCGTGAGCCGCGTGGAGGAGGACGAGGAGGACCTGGACCCGTCTATCGGGCGCGATTGCGTGGCAGAGCCGGCGAAGCTGAGCGCCGTGGAGTCTAGGGTTGTGAGGAGGGCGAGGGAGGAGTTTGGGGCGTTGGGGTTTGTGGGGCTGGGAGGGTTTAGGAATGTGAGGCAAGTGTACGAGTGGAAGGGACTGAAATTGGAGGTGGACGAGACTGATTTCGGGTTTGGGACTCTGTATGAGATTGAGTGTGAGAGTGACAATCCCGAGGACGCCAAGAAATTACTCGAGGAGTTTCTCAAGGACCATGGGATCGACTATTCGTACTCGGAGAAGTCCAAATTCGCGATTTTTCGGTCCGGGAAGCTGCCATAGTGAGTTTTTTGGATGTTGATTTCTTGTTCGGGCGGTTGCCGATGTGATGCTTGCATTTGCGATTGATGACATTTATGTTCCTACTGATTGGATTTGTGGGTATTTATTTGTTTGCATATTGATAGAGTATTTTTGTTGGATACAATTTTTAGGTTGCGATTATATTAAGGACTGTTATAGTTTGACAACTCATCGGAAAAAAAGATAAGATTTGAATGGGGAATGAGGACAAAACCCTTCAAGTTTACACCTTGCTTGGTAACATGATTCCATTGCTAGTTCCTTCACTGCTTCCAAAATCGACTCGCTTACATTGCACTGCTGCTTCTTCCAAAATTCTAGAAGTGGACTGTATGGGTAGTACTTTCCTCAGAAGCGCCTAAAGTCGTATAATGATCACTTTTGAAGCTCTGGTTTGCATTAAATCATTGGGCTTGATTATTTATGTTTGCTAGAGATGACTCATGACCGTCTCTGAAATCCAGAAGTGTCTATAAAGACTTGGTGGGCTCCAAGCTTGCTCCTCTGTATCAAATCTTTAAAGACTTGGGGCTTAAATGACCTCATAGTGGATAAAAAAGGCGAAGACTAATAATCGTAATGGTTTATCTTGTGGAGCTGAGTATATTATGGTATGCTTTAGTTGGGTCAAGCTTTTATCGGGTTGGATTGAGTAAAGTATGCCTAAACTAATGGTGGTTTGTCTTTCGTTTGGGTCAAGGTTTAGTTTATTTGATGTGAGTATGTTACACCCAAGTAAACTAACTAATGGTTGGCCTATCTTTAACTTTATGCAATCTTCATGTGAAACATTTTACTTCCTCTTGGAGGTTGTGATTGTGATCTTTGATGGTTGTAGTGCCTGTTTGGTTGAGTTTGAAAGCATGAAAAGTATGTACTTTCAATAGCTTCAAAGCTCTTTTGAAGAAAAAATAGCATGCTTGGTAAATTTATAAAAAATACTTTTAAGTATCCTAAAAAATCTGAAAATCCACTTTTAAAAAAAATTCTAAATTTAAACTTTTGTTGAAAAGCACCTCCAACAAGATACTGAAAATAACTGTAACAATTTTAATTCACATAATTTCTTTGATTTACTTATTATTATTATTATTTTTTAATCTAGAGACTAGGACCATGTTTGGCCTGTCACCCATTATTCTTGATCTGTTTGTTTTTGGGCCTAATTCTTCCACCTTTACTTTTACATGATTTTCATTCCTCAGTTAACTTATTGATATCCTTGTGAATTGATTCTCATTTGCTGTGGTAGTTTGACTGTGATGTTTTTTGTTTAAAATTGATTATTCATCATTGTCCAAGCATTGCCAACATTCCTTTTTTCCAAATATGATTTGATGCAGTGACCTATTGATTGCTTTATGTTTGCATTCATGTTTAGTCACCTGGAGTCACCTGGTTCATTTTCACAAATATGAATGTGATGAACTTCCTAGGTGAATGCTGTTCTTAGAGCTTTGTGAATGAACGCATCACACCCCTAGACTTATAATATCCTTTATGGCCTTGCAGAATTGCTTAGCTGTAGTTTCAGAGCTCACAATGTAATCCATACTTGCTGGCCTGCGTCAGAGCTCATCAAGAGTTAGGTAGCAATAACTATCAGCGATTTCAAGTGCTTTAGTCACGGCGTTGCTTGTCAAACATCATTTTTCACCTCCTTGTATGCATTTCTCTATTGTGATCAAGGATAGGCTCTTGGCTATGTAATCATCACTTACTAGACATTTTCCTTTGGCAGATAAGAGTATCTAATCCTTGGATCAAGATCACTATTCTCATGCCACCAATCTATTAGCACCTGGGTCTTAGTACTATGATTAGATTGCCTACATTTAGAGTTTCTATCGTAATGAATGCACTAAATTTATTCCAACTATGCATTGCCATGCATCTATGGTAATTGAAATGGTAATGAGAAGAATTGTGGTGTGTTTTTGTACATTTCTTTCCTTATGGAAGAGAGAAGTCAACTAGACTCAGCATTAATTTACTCATTTTGAGTGAGGTCAGTTAATTATACTGGTTCTGTCAAAATAATATTGGTTGTTGAAACTTACATTCGATGATAAGTTTTGCTACTCGAGAAAGTTGAATCTTCACTTATCTGGTTGCATGTGTTATTGATCTCACCTATCTGTAGATATCACTTCTGAAATGTTCACTTATCTGGTTTACTTACTTATCCGTATGAATAATTCTTCTCATCAGTCACTATTCACTACCCCATACCCCACACTCTATGAGAAAAAAAAAAAAAAAAAAACAAACAAAGAAAAGAAAAATCTGTTAGGTGTGGGGTTGAATAGTAGCTGATTTATAGCAAAACCCAGTATGTGGTGTTCCGAAGAAGACTCCAAGTTTGCAATAAGGCCATTTGTTTATTCTGTCACAACACGGTTTTATAAACTTTCTGGCTAAATTTACCAACTCTGGTTGTTTCGTCTGATTTCACGTGCTTTTCATTTCTATTTGTAGCTGCTAGATAGGTTTCTTTTCCCCCAGATGGTAGGATTCATTTTCCATGCCAATCAATGCTCATCAAATGATGATGTTTGCGTTCATCTTTTCCTTATCTTTCAGTCTTTTTGTTGATGGGTTTGACAATGTTTCCTTGATTGATTGAGAGATTTTAGAGGTGAGGTAAATGTTTTGCAAATCCACAAATAGTTAGTAACATAGGAAAGATCCGTGAAAGTACAGATCATTCGATGGCCCCATAAAACATAAAGGAAGAGATGAAAAATGCATATAAAATACTGGACAATTAATTAGCTGAAGTTAGTAGTTACCTCATAATCAATGATTTTGAGTTATTTTGCTTATCATCCTTGCACCACACAACTGTTAAGGGGAAAAAAAGGATAAAAATTAAAAGCAGGTGTGTGATGTAGGGATGGTGAGTAGAATTTTTCAACTTATATTTAGTGTACTTATATTATGTGCATAATAAATGTAGATGTTATATACATATTTGTATTTGTACATATCATATACTACTCTATAAAAGATGTAAACTACCATACTACTCTATTTATGAAATTATATACAAGATCTATAATGTACATTATATTTTTAAGAACATATTTTGTACCAATACACTTTTTTTTGATAAATTTATCTATACTAAGGACTGTATAACCGAACACTAATAGTCTAATACCCATTTAACTCAAATAGCTTTATATCTCATAAGGTTTATTTTATATTTAAAAATGTTACAAACTATGCTTTGAATTAAATAAACATATATAAAAATAGGAGGGTAATATAATTCAATTCTATAATTTAAAATTGCCTCTTGACTAAACCACCCTTCAAATGTATTTTATTTCAACTTTCCTTCTATGCTTCTCTTTTCTCTCTTGCCTACTCTCTCTGTCTCTTTCTCTCTCTCCTATATGCTTCTTGTTGGGTTGAATATTCCCCCGAGGAAATGGACCGAATTTGAAAGGCCTATGAGCTTGAAACCGGGAAGTCAGTCCACTCAACCATTTAGAGGCCCAACTAGCTTTGTTTTTAGTTTGGGGATTTGTTTTTAAATTATAATGGGTGAAATTTTGAGTCTAGTTGGGAACTTAGGTGGATGGGTAATGGTTTCCAAATGAAAATTATGCCCTGGTGGTGATTGAAGTGCACAATGGTTAATGCAATTAGAAGATAATTGTTTATGTGTTTCAAGCTGAACTCGGATGACGCCATTTGGGTTATATTATGCAAGTAAAGCAAAATTTTGTATTTTGATTGTTCTTGGTAGTTGCAAAGGTTCCTCAGAATGGTAGTTGAAGGTGCAGTTGGTATAGGTTTGTATGTTTTGCTATAAGGTGCCCTTGATTAGCAAACCCAGTTACAATTTTGTTTGTATATACTTACTTTCGAGGTTGTTGAATGATGGGTGTTTGTCATCAGCTTATCAATTTATCTTCTTCACCTTTCCAGTTCTGAATTTGGCTTATAAATTTTTTTTTATAAGTAATTTGGCTTATAAATTATAATCAATGTAATCAGTATACCCTTTTGCATGTCATGATGCTAGCTAGTCATCCTATACACATGATTGGCAAACTAGTTTTCGTACGTGTGCCTTCAGTATTGGCTCACAAATTTCTTGTTGACTGTATCTGGATAAAATGTCACCCTGAACACATTTATTTTCAATTTTCCTTTTCCGTTCCTTATAAGATTAATTGAACTTTTGATCTCTTATTTTTATGGATTAGAATTTTCTTGTAGAAGAACAAATCTTAAAACCAGATGCTAAACTAGTAGAAGTCCCTTATCGGAATAGGTTAATTACAATGTGATAAGTCAACTCTAAGTCTCAACTCCTGCTCCTTTTATTCCAAAAGAACACTGAAAAGCTTCACCACTAATTGCATTTAACCTAGGAGAAGATGGTTAAAATTGTTTAGAAGAGGTTGGTCACTATCACCAAAAGAATCATTACTGGAGGGGTTATTTGTAGTTGCCATAACATGACTAGAGGAGGAGTGTTTCAGGTATGGATTTTCTCAAGGGAGACGTGAATGTAAATGAAATTACATCCATATCTTGTTTCATGTTATCTGCAACCCAGCTCATGCATCCATTAATTGCGACATTACATTTTCTAGAACTTTTAGTCATTATTGATTAATGCCTCATCAAATGAGATTTTCTTGAAGATGAAACTTTGGAAAAGATTTGTATTTAGATCCATTGCTGCTCCTATTATTAGGTTGTCCACTCTTATACTTAACAATATTGGGTCCCTTGAATCTTTTAGATCTAGATGCTCTATGTCCAGTTTCCATTTTCTGTTTCAAATCTCTAATCAGTGGAACTGAGGAGCACCCAAGGGACTTAAAGTTGCTGTATGTGCTGTTCTTTCTTGCAAATTAGATATTAAATATGTTCATATCTTATGGAATAAAATCTGAGTTGTATTTTATAAAAGGCTTTTCCTTGCTCTTTTTGTACAAAGAACTTACTTTTTTACTGTTAATATTGTATTAAGATGACACCTGCAAATTGCAATCGTATTAAGCTTTTTTTTTGGCATATTGGGTGGAGAACTTTTATTTATTTATTTTTTTCAAAGAAAACATACTTTATTCATGATTCACTAGACAAGAGAGAAAATACAATGAGGAATATCCTCTACATCAACAATGAAATCAGACATTCCTAGTGCATTTTTTGCTGGAGCATGTGCTGCTTTGTTCACATCTCTCCTAATATGCTTGATAGACTGGCTTTCAAAAGTGGCTAGTAATAATTTAGCATCTGCTAAAATCAGACCTGTTTCTTTCCACTGTTCTTCTTTTTGCTGCATATCTTTCACTACTTATAAAAGAGTCACCTTCTAAAATAATGTACTTAAACCCCAAGTTTTTACAGAAAACAATTGCATGTTGGGGCTGCCATTGCTTCAGCTAAACAAGGGTCTGGATATAAATCTTTGTTCAATCTCAGTGTAGCCAAAACTGCTCCTTCTCAATACCTTACGATTGCTCCAATGCCAACCTTACTATTTGTTTTATCCACAGCGGCATCCCAATTTACTTAATTTGTAATATCCCTTGTGGTGGAGCTGTCCGTATATCTTGTTCCCCAACCGATCTGCCCTCTGATCTGTTACTGATATTGCCTATCTGCTTTATATCTTGCATGAGTTGTTTGGATTGATGCATCAGCAAGCTTGGATGAGTAAATTCATCTCTAAATATTAATCCATTCCTTTTTTTTCCAAATCAACCATGAAGTTATAGCCAGTTCTTCCATTGCTTCTCTTGGTAATAGACGAAACATGGCCTCCAATAATTCCTTGAATGTTAAATTCTGAATTTTACATTTCTGAATCTTTTGGGAACCTTAGCGCCATACATCTTATTATCTATCCTTTAAAAATTGTGTATAAGTGAAAAACATTCTTGCTTATATTCATAAGTTTAACATTAATTTCTATGGATGTTTATTTTTCAGGAATGCGATATTATTCCAAGTCCATATGTCAAAGGATCATGAAATTCCTTCTGGCCTAAGGTTACGTCCTTTTCATCAAGTTTCTTATTCGGATAGCTCTCCAAAGAATAGAGCAAATAGAGTTCTGATAGTTTGAAAATTATGTCTTACTCTCGACTAGTCATGAATTTGAAAATAATTGTTATTGCCTTGTAATTATTTGCTTTCTATGTTTCAAACAATGATCATGCATGCATGAATTTTCTTTAGAATGCAGGTTTCTATTTTTATATTCTACTTATTTGGAAATTATGGTACAATTTGAATTCTTTGTGTATATGTCGACAACTTTATCAATTATAGTACTATTTTTTTTTTCCATTTTCATTGTTATTTAATTCAAATTTTATTATTGTTACAATAGCATTTGAACAACATGCCATAACATTTCAATGTATGAGGGTTGACATTCGATCACAAAAGAATTACCATTCAAACCTATGTACAATACGTTCAAACATTATCATTTCACGTTCGAACGTCAATATACTTTGTTCAAACGTGAAATATTTTAAGTTCAAACGTTAAATTTACATTATTTGGTAATAGACTATTATATAAACTTCGTATGTGGAATTAGCTGATGATCACTTTATATTAGATCCATTCTTCTAATATCCATATTAATTATTTTTCATATAGATTTTTTGGGAATTAATTGATACTGAATGCAGATTTATACAATAAATTAAATATGATAAAAAATAAGTCATATTACCGTCCATACTAAAATTATATTATCAATAATATTGTAATGTTTTTGCTGATTTTCTGAGATATGGTCTTTAGTGTGATTAGACTTTGTTGGGCTGGCTCTGTTGATTTTTTTAAACGACTCATGGAGCTAACCGTTGGTCATCTCTCTCTCTAGTCTCTAATCCAATGCCGAGTATCATTTTCCATTATATAGGAATTTTGTTAGATATCTAATTGGAATTATATACAAATATTAACTGCTAATTATAAAAGACAAACTTATCACTCCTTTATCTCCTGGGACTTTGAACTTGGGATCAGTTGGACTTAGATTCAATGTTATCTGCAAGAGATATTTGCTCGGAATATTACTCTTTCATCTTCACATGATCAGCCAGAGTTTTTTTTATTTGACATTAACAAACATGATCTGATCTTTCTACGCCCTGCGCGCGGAAGAAAATCCAGTCCAACTGAACATTCTCCTCTGATAATCTTATAAACCAGTCTAACGACACCAAAGTATCACTCTTTCTGATTCTATTAAAAAACTAGCTAGTTTTAGTTTTAGCAGCTAGCGCCATGAAGAATGGTTTGGTGCTATTCGCGGCCATGGTATTGATCTTCCTGATTTGCCCACTCGCAGTGATATGTAGGGACAAAAATTGGGTCGGGAGATGCATCTCAGAGTATCACTCCGTTCTAGGATGTGCTGCCAGGAACTTTGATTCCCTAGTCCCCGTCGATCCAGAATATTGCAAGATTATTGGCGATTTCGATCGTACATGTGTTTCTAAATTGAGAAGTTTTGAACACCTAGAGTATTCGTTTCAGTTGATTAAGAATAGATGTGGGAAGCCGCAAACTTCACCAAATCCACCTTCAGTATTGCCACCAAGTCCACCTTCTCCGATGTCAACCCTGCCTCCTCCTCCTTCTTCATCAAACACTCTTTCTCCAGTACTGCCACCAAGTCCACCTTCTCCAATGCCAACCCTGCCTCCTCCGTCTTCATCAAGCACTCCACCTCCAGTACCTTCAAGCAACCAGACACCCTGGCAACGCTTGCAGGTTTATCCACAGGAGCCGTTGCCGATGCCAGATGCCACTGGTCTGTGGGGAACTTGGAGAGGCTGTGGGAAGGATAACGCCGCCGAGGCTTCCACCTGTAAAGATTGGGACTTCCCAAATAATAGTACTAGTTGTACTGTGACACGTTATATAGGCATTTATTGTGATACGGGACAGCCTTTGGACATTGTCGATGAGTTTTGTTGTATGCTTTATAAAGACCCGCACGTTGTTCCCGTCGGAAAGTGTATGATTGTCAAGCCACTTATCGCCCCTCTAGGACAATAATCTCCACCAGCTTCTCCGCCGCCAAGCCTGCCTCCTCCACAATTACCGTTGCGTGTTGATCCTCCTGAACCGTTGCCGGTGCCTGATGCTAGTGATCTCTGGGGAGTCGGGGACAATGGGTAGGCTGTGGGGAGGGCAAAGCTATCGAGAAATCCATCGAAAAATGTTGGGATAGCAACAAGGATAAAAGCAAGACTTGTTGCAGTTTGGGACGTCACATAGGCATTTCTTGTGAGACGGGTATTCATGAGTATTGTTGGTTGATTTACAATAATGATTATCGTCCTAATGAAATCCCTGGGAAGTGTATGGACGTCAAGCCATATGTGATTCATTGACGAGGGATTAATATCAAACCCTAGGATTAAGTCTTTTATTTTTTTAATTTTATTTATGTCTTTTGACTCTTTTCCATCAATTTCTTAGAAAATTAGGCAAGTATATATTAATTGATGAGAGTTGGTTTAGACTTTAGTACAGTCATGTTGTTAGAGGTTTATTAATATCCTTATTTGTTGTCAATAAGGATGTAATTTGTTTTCGCATGAATTGGGCTCCATATATATATAATTTGAGTATTTATAACACATTAATTATTGGATTCTTTACCTTTTAATTTTCCTCGTAATTGCTATTTATTGATTTTTTATTAATTCACATATATATAGGATTAATTAACATAACATCAAAAATAACGTAGAAATATACGACTTATGATATCTAAAAATAACTTACCATTTTTTGGATCCCTAAAATAACTTAATTCTTTTCTCAAAAATTCTTTTTTTTTTTTTTTTGTAATAAAAAAGACTATGTGAGTGTTGGTACGCGGTATGATGCGCTAAACCGCTTGTACTTAGCAAGTCCCTAAAAAAATACGGCCACCACGTATGAGTAATTTTTCGAACGTACGTAGCTCATTATTAATTAATAAATAATATCTCAAAATGTATTTTTTTAATAAACTCACATGCATGCATGCACACACCAGCTTATTTAAAAAATAAATAAACCACATCGATCGATCAGGTGTCATGTAAATATATCCGATACTTATATTCCTCATCGATCTCTTTTCTTTATAGCTAGCAACCAAATTAATAATTTTCTTAATTGCCTACAAAAGAAATTAGTGAGATTAACCCAAGATAAAAACAGTAATCCTGACAAAAAAAGACCGGCTAGAGAGAAGTCAACTTCTCTATCTAGGAGGTGGAAATCTTTTCCTGCACTTATTGTTGCTCCTTTTCACGTACTCGTCTCATACTCAGGAGGAGTTTTACACATCTACAATTCGTCTATCAAACCCTTCTCAAATTCAATCCAAACATTAGCCTCTACTATTACAGCTTCTTCATCAAATGGATATGGATTCACTGATCCTTTAGACAAAAGCTTTGTCATGGCATGATCTCAATCTCCAACCTGTTCCAGAGACAGCAAAAACTATTTCAGATAAAATCCTGATAGAAAGGTTAGTTGCAGATAGACCTTTGAACAAATATGCAATTCATTCTAGTATTAAAGCCTCTTGGAACTTCATCCAAAATTTTCTCATTGAAGATATAGATATAAACAAGTTTATATTCACCTTTAGAACATCTTAAGATAAGTTAAGAGTGCTTAATCAAGCCCCATGGAATATCAAAGGGCATTTCCTAATTCTGAAGCCATGGTCTCCGGGAGCTACTCTCCATGAAATCAGTTTAAATCATGCAACTTTTAATGTACAAATTCATGGTCTACCCCTTGATCACATCAGTCTCGAAAATGCCATAGAAATTGTGAAAGCTCTTGGTAATTTGATCAAAGTGGAGGAAGATCCTCTTTATGGTTTAGCCTTAACAAAATTTATTAGAATTAAAGTTGAGCTAGATATCACCAAGACTCAGCAACCATGAAATATGGATAGCTATAAAATATGAAAAGTTTGTCAGACTTTTGTTATGCATGTGGAAGGCTTGGTCACTCACAAATTTGTTTTGGTTTCTTAGGTTCACCTCCAACAAGATTAACGTACGGCCCATGGATAAGAGCAGAATTTCAAAGCAACCATGATAATAGTCAGGTTTTTCATCAAACGGGTGGTGGGCAATATGAAGAAACAGAGCATCTTGCTAATTTATCTCCTTCGGTTTCAACCATAGGCAATTATAACAAAGGAAAACAAATTTTCAATGCAAGTAAACAGTAGGAGATTACTCTCAAAGGCCAAGGCAGTCTTACTAGTGATCATTTTGAAAAGATTTCAGCTAGCAAGCCGGATTTGCATCATTTGTTTTCTTCTCCATCGAGCTCTCTGCAACCGGGCGAAATTTCCATGAGAGAAGGCACATAAACTCTGTACAGCTACAGTGATCCAAGCTCATTAATTTCTTCACCAAGAAACAATAATTTCTTCACTGTTCAGCCAACTACAGAATCCAGCAACCTTACCTTGAATCGGAGCAAAATATCCCTTTTGTCTTCATTCTCAGAGGCACAGGTGGCAGATGAATGTAGCCCTTGGGTAAAAGATCCATCTTCATTTCCCTTAGCCATCAAGTCAATGCAGCATCGCCTACCATGGAGAACTCAATGGAAGCAGATATACACGGCTATGCAAAGCTATAAGAATCAAAAGGAGCAACTTGGGCTTGGGCTAGGGACTGGGCTTGGGCTTAACTCAAATACTCATAAGGAAACAAGGCCTTTATTCATGGACCCACAGGATATACACTCCAATAGGCCTCAGCACTTCTTTTTCGGTAGTAAGCCCGAACTCCTTTTTAAGTCATCCTCGGTTATTAGCCCATTAATGGCCCAAATGCATAGCTCTTCAGCTCCACGTGATCCAGATGTATTTTCCACTCTCACTCCTTCACATCCAGATTCTGAAAAAGTCTTGGAAGTGTCTCCTCATCAGATGAATATTCAACTGATAGAAGATTGAAATGTTCATTGTGATAATAGTCCCATGCAGATTGAAATGGCAGCAAACTTATCAATTGATCTTAACCACAGCATAGATGCAATATGCTACAGTGGGAGGATATTAAGAAGGGTTGACGTGGCAAGGAGAATTTTTTCTCTCTAGCGTTGAGGGGCGAGTAGGGTTTTGCATGGTGGTAGCCGCCGGCCCTATGCCTCCGTTGATAGGGTAGGGCAGTGGAGGGATCACAGATGAGAGGAGGGGGACTGATCTGGGTGGACGGGATGCACATTTCCCTTGAGCGGGACAGGTTGGGCGAGGCTTCGTGGACGTGGTGGCTGTGAAACCGCAGTTGTTGCCAGAGGTTGCTCTTCCTCTGCTTGAACCTCGGTTACAGGATGGTGAGATGTTTTTTATGTTTTCAAAAGCGGAGATCCAACAATCCGCTGAGCAATTTTGGTTCTCAGTAGTTCTGAAGTTCCTTCATCATCGACCTTCACTGGATCATATTCGTGCATATATTAAAAATCGGTGGGGGCTCCAGTCGATTCCAGTGATTGGAAAATTGCGTAACCCATGTAATGTACTGGTTCGGATGGCCAAGGAGGAGGACTTTATTAGCGTAATGGCTCGAGGAAGTTCTGAAATACATGGCAGTCCCTTTCGAGTTTTTCATTGGACTCTGGAGTATGTGGAAGACGAGGATTCTCCATGGGTTCCTATCTGGCTAACATTGCCGGGTTTGCCTCCTAATTATTTTCAGGAGTCAATGTTACGTAGTATTGGGAATGCTACGACGTGCGTGACTCGTTCGGAGGTAGCCTGCATCTGTGTGGAGGTTGATGTTTCCCAACCTTTGAGGAATTCTTTCTGGCTGCGTCCACCACTGCTTGTGACAAGCCATTTTCAAGAGGTTATCTTTGATTCCACTCCATCCTTCTGTGCTTTCTGTAGGAAGCAGGGTCACCTGGAGGCTAGGTGTTCTAGACGAGAGCGTACAGACCCAAAGAAAAAAGAGAAGACGGTTTTGGGTCAGGGTGAAGGGAAGAAAACTAATGTGAAAAATACGTGGAAGGAGGTAGGGCGCTGTGAGAGTGATCTGCCATTCCAATTACTACTAAGGCTGTGGGGGAGTCTTCGAAATCTCGCCGAGAGGTTATTCTGGACTCTATACGGGAACGACAAGCAGAAGTTAATGGGGATCCTCACGGTATTTGGTTTGTTTCGAAGGAAGGGGTGGTTTTTGATACGTGTATGGAACAGTGCAAAACGATGCCTTCAGCGGTCTTGTGCGTTGGGATGGATGTGGTACAGGACAGAGAGGGATCTTCGGATGTGTTTGTAGCGGGTGTGGACTGCCACGATATTGTACAGCGATCACCTTCGAATAAGCATGCATATTGGTTTGAGTTAATAGAGGCGGACTCGGATGAGGAGGCCCAGGAATTGATTGAAAATTCAGAACCTCGGAGCTCGTTGCGATTAGTGGGTGAAGCGTTGGAGTTTGAATTAGGGGGTCTGGGCGACAGATTTTTTAGAGGGGGAGGATCTGAAAAATGTGGGCGTTGGGTGCAAGACTGGGTCAGAGGGTGAGTTTGAGGAGGAATTGAATGAATTAGCTGCAAAGTCCTTTAATTCTGATCCCGATATGCATGTTCCATTGAAAAAAGAGAAAGGGGTAAGAAAAGAAAAATCTATCGTTATATTGGAGCGTCGCACTCGCTCCAAAAAATTCCTTTAATTTTTTTATGTATATCCTTACCTGGAATATCAGGGGCATTTTTTCGTCGAAAAGTAGGCTTCGGTGTATTTTGAATAAAAGTTTCCCTTCTATGGTGGCCATACTAGAACCGTTTTTGAATTCGAATAAATGTAGTAAATGGGCACGATGGATGAAGATGCTGTTTTACTTGAATAATGCTGAAGTTAATTTGGCTTTTTTGGGTGGAGGAATCAGAGTTTGAGCTGCTTTTTATGTTGGATCAAGCTATGAGTGGGTGGTTTGTTCATGGAAGCTGTCGGGTGCTTGCTACCTTTGTTTATGCCAGCTGTTTTCGAGCCAAAAGATTGGAGCTTTGGCATTTTTTGAAGGGACAAAATTCTTGTGGACTCCCTTGGTTCATTGGGGGAATTTCAATTTAATCCGAGATGATAGCGAAAAGGTGGGTGGGCTGTTGTAGGCCTCTAGTGCAAAGAGGGAGTTTAATGATTGCATTCATGAGTGTGCTCCGGTTGATCTTTCGTGCGACAGTAATCAGTTGTCTTGGTATAATGGGAGGCTAGGGGGCATACGAATTTGGGCTCGGGTGGATAGTATCCTAGTGAATTTGTAATTTTTGAACTGTTTTGGGGATGTGTCGATGTCGTATTTGCCGCGAACCTCCTCCGATCATGCTCCGATGCTAGTGAAGTTGGGTAGAGATGTGGTGTCGGTGGCCCGACCCTTCAGGTTTCTTGGTATGTGGGGCTCCCATGAGGAATTTATTCATCTAGTGCAATCGGTTCTGAGTTCCAATATTGAAGGGTGTGCCATGTTTCGAATTAGTAAGAAGTTGAAGTTACTCAAACGGGAGTTGAGGTCGTGGAACCAGGGGGTGTTTGGTCGAGTTGAGGTGAAACTAAAAAAGCTTGAGGACCATATTGTTGATTTGGAGGTAAGTCTTGCTAGTAATTTTTCATCTTAGACGGAACTAGAGTTGCTGTCTTGTAAACAAGAACACATTCAATGGGTGCATCGAGAGGAGGTTTTAGCTTGTCAAAAATCCAGAGTTAAATGGCTTGCTGAAGGAGATTCCAATACAAATTTTTTTCATGCCTCCTTACGAATCAAGAGAAAGAGCAAACCAATTCAGAGGATGCGACTGGATAATGGCAGCATGTTGGAGTCGAGTGATGTGGTACATGAGGGGGTAGTGTCATTTTTTCAGGAGCTCCTCTCAGTGATGCCGATTGAAAGAAATATGGGTGAAATGGAGCTGATCCAACCGGTGGTTTCTATGGAGGAGAATGAGGACTTATGTGCAACCCCCTTTTTGGAGGAGGTCAAGCAATCTTTATGGTCTATTCCTGCAGATAGCAACCCAGGTCCGGATGGATTCTCGCCTAATTTTTTCATGCTGGCTTGGGATATTGTTAAAGATGATCTTTTGGCGATGGCTACGGATTTGTTTGAAGGGCAACCCATTTCTACTTTCTTTGGGGCTACGAACTTGGTCTTAATTCCAAAGGTGGATGAACCTGTGGGGTTTGGCCAGTTTCCCCCCATCAATCTTTGTTCAGTTGTTTATAAAATAATGTCGAAGATTATGGTTCGTCATTTGGCACCAATATTGAATAAAATTATATCTCCGGAACAGGCTGCGTTTATTCCAGGTAGAAGTATTTTTGAGAATATTTCTTTGGCCCTGGAGTTGGTTCAAGGCATCAATAGGAAAGTGCGAGAGGGAAACGTTATGTTGAAAATAGATATGGCCAAAGCATATGACCGTGTTAACTGGAACTTTCTCCTAGAGATCCTACGTAGATTGGGTTTTTCAGAAAAATGGAGGAGTATTATTTTTAATGCTGTTTCATCCTCTTTTTATTCGGTGATGCTTAATGGATGTACCAAAGGATTTTTCAAGGCGTCGAGTCGACTCCGACAAGGTGACCCCTTTCTCCTTATTTATTTATTTTATCTGAGGAGATTCTCTCTCGTATGCTTCACAAAGAATTAATATGGGTCGTATCAAGCATTTTCATCCTAGTGGAGGCACTTTGATTTCACATTTGTTTTATGTGGATGATATCCTGATTTTTGGTAATGGAGGGAAAGCATCTATTCGGAACCTTATGGGAGTCTTGAATCGATATGAGTTGATGTCCGGACAATTGATTAATCCAAGTATGTCTTCGATGCTCTTATCTTCTTCTATTTTGGCTGATCTAAAAAATGGTTTGAAGTTAATGTTGGGTTTTGAGGAGGGCTGTTGGCCTTGTACGTATTTGGGTGTTCCTTTAATTGTGGGCCATATGAAAATCTGAATGTTTGACCCTCTCTTGGCTAAAATTGAGAAAAAGTTAGCTGGGTGGAAGAGTAAACTTTTTTCCTTTGGTGGTAAAATTGTGCTCATCAAACATGTCTTGAACAGTATGCCTATTCATATGCTCTCAGTCTTGAATTTTCCAAAAGGTGTGTTATCGGCGATCAAGAAATTTTTTTTCTGATTTCCTATGGGGATCTTCAATGGAGATTAAAAAAAGGAAGTGGGTATCTTGGCAGAAGATTTGCTTGCCGATTGAAGAGGGTGGGCTGGGTATTCGAGATCTTCATGAAGTCCAAGAGTCCTTGCTTATGAAATTTGCGTGGAAATTAATTAAAGAAAAATCGATGTGGTCGAATTTCTTTTCTGCCAAATATGTGGGAAACTCTCACCTTTTTCTGTTATGCAGATCCGAAAAGGTTCTAGGTTCTGGAAGGGGCTCATGGAGAGAGTGCTGAAAATCCTAGAGCATTCAAGGTGGATCATTCAGGACGGGATGACTAAGTTTTGATTGGATAATTGGCTAGGGGAGGGGCCATTGATTGCATCTCTTCATGTGGTTGGCAATATTAATATGCAAGTAGCGGAAGTCTTCACAGCAGTTGGACCGAACATGCCTCTATTACGGGAGTTAATTCCAGAAGACGTGTGCGGTAAAATTTGGGACTCTGGAGTTCGTCTACGGTAGGGAGTGGATAGTTGTGTTTGGCAACCATCGATTGATGGAGAATTCAGTACCAAGTCAGCTTGGAATTTAATTCGAAAACATGGGGATGTTTGTCCTTGGAAGAAATGGCTTTGGAAGAATTGGTTGCCAAAGAAATTATCATTTTTTGTTTGGCGAGCTAAGAGGAGTGCAATTCCAGTTGATGAAATTATCCAGCAGTTAGGTATTCCTCTTGTTTCGAAGTGTGAGTGTTGTGTTCAACCACAACAGGAATCTTTTCAGCACATTTTATGTGAGGGGGGAGGAGCAAAAAACGTTTGGTAATATTTTGTGGAGGCTTGTAGTATGCAAATGCCTCAGATCCGGAACTGGGAGGGAATGATGAGTTTTTGGTGGCAAAGAGCTTCATTATCAACGCAGGTTGGGTGGCTCCGGGGGGTTCTCCCCATTGTGATTTCTTGGGCATTATGGAGAGCTCGTTGCGCGGCACGAATGGAAGGTATTAGTTTTAACCCGGAGAATACTATTCGTGTTGTTAAAACTTTAATTAGAGACCTCTCTAGTAAGATTAAAGCTTTTCGGGGGATGGGAGCTCATGATTGGGCCATTATTGAGCTGTTAGCATGTCCGGTTGTCCCTCTTGTTGTTAGGCGAGTGAGGTTAATTGTGTGGCAACCTCCTGAGCCGGGGCGAGTAAAACTGAATGTAGATGGAGGATCTTCTAGTAACTCGGGTGACACCGGTGGGGGTGGTATTATTCGGGACCACTAGGGGGAGTTGTGGCGGGGCTCATGCACTCTTATGGGCATGCCACGAACAACATCGCCGAATGTAGAGCACTTCTTGATGGCCTTCGGTTGTGCAAAGATATGGGATTGCGGGATGTATTAGTAGAGACGGACTCATTGATCTTAGTCGGTTGGTTAGCTTCGGGGGTGTGCAAATATTGGTTCCTTTGGGATTTCTAGGAGGAAATTAAAGTTCTGGCTCGTGAATTTAATGTTCACTTTAGACATATTTTTAGAGAAGCTAATATGGTGGCTGATTGTTTGGCTAAGCAAAGAACTCGAGGTATTAGCTCGGATTTTTGTGACGTTGATCTCATTCAAAGCCCGATTCGGGGTTTGATTCGCATGGATAGATTTGGCATCCCTTATCTTCGTTGCTGAGAGTCTCCTGTTGTGGGTGGGGATTTTTTTTTTTTTGAGGAGTTTTTTTTTTTCATTAAGTAGCTTGGATTTGCTTTCTGTTTCACGGTATTCCTCCGTCATAAGTGAAGGCTTTTTTAAAAAAATTGGGTAGAGGTCACTCTTGGACATGTGACCTCGACTCTTTAAAAAAAAAAAAGAAATCCTAGCCACAGTGAAATCGTTCTCAGTGAGAATTCAGATACATGTATTACAAAAGTCCATAAAGCTACCCAAGTAATCCTTCCTTCCAAAAGGCAGCAACAAGTTGAGCCCAATGAAGCTCCAAAAAGAAAATAACAGCACTTGATCAAAGTGGAGAAAATAGACCCAACTCAAAATCATCCTCCAAAGCAACAAACATATGAAGATTCAATGGCACTCACTCTTCTGGAAATGCATTCAGGTTCATTTGGCAAGGAAAAAAAATCAAAAGGGAACGCAAAAGTTAGTCCCTATAGTAGGCCACCAACACACCCACAAAGAAAATCCAAATTAGCTAGCGAGGTAATCTTAAAAATGCCTCCACCAGCCAAGTGAAGACAATGGCACGGAATTGCATGGGATTAGCCTGACCCAAAGCAATAAGAAACTTAAGGGCTGATATTAGAAAATATAACTGGATGTAGTTTTTTTGTCGGAAACCTTGGTGACTGATGATCGCACCATAACTATTGTAAATAGTTTAGGTTTCCATCATTTTGTTCACTATCCTACAGTTTGTAAAAAAGGGGGCCTGCTACTTTTGTGGAGACCGGGTGTAGAAATAGACACTGTAAATATAAATATTAATGTAATTTCAGTTTTAGTTTACTCTGATACTACAAATCAACCATGGCTATGGCTGATTACTTATGTATATGCACCGGCCCAATGGAATGACAAAGCTAGCTTTTGGAGCCACTTAGATTCCTTATATCAAGCATTTCCAGAGCCTTGGATTTGTCTGGGTGACTGTAACGACCTCATTGATCAATCTGAAAAATCTGGAGGAAGACCTATCTCTTATAATCCTAATAGGGGCCTAAAAGCTCTTATGGATAGGAATGGCCTTATAAACATTGGCTACATGGGCCCAAAGTTTACATGGACCAATAAAAGATAGGGTCAAGCACTCATAAGAGAAAGATTAGACCGAGCTATTGCAAATCAAGAATGGAGGCTACATTTCTCAGATGCTACATTGCAACATCTTGGATCATCAGCATCAGATCATCATCCCATCTTGCTACATACTACGACCAATATTCGTCAAGCCCCTTCTTTCAAGTTTGAAGAATTCTGGACCTGTGAGCCATTAAGCCATCAAATAATCAGTGAAGCATGGAGTAAATCCCACCTAGGCAATCCATCTTACATTCTATGCAAGAAAATCAAGTCAACCAAAGAAGCACTTAAAGTTTGGAACAAAGATCACTTTGGGAAAATCAACCACAATATACATTAGATTGAAAGTGAGCTTTTCAAGGTACAAGAAGACAATATGACTCATTCCAATTAAGAAAAAGAAAGATTTTTGCAACATAGCCTTCACAAGCAAAGAGAATATGAAGAAATATTATGGAGGAAAAAATCTAGACTCACATGGCTTACCTCAACAGATCTCAATACCAAATTGTATCATTTGACAACAACCATCCGGAGAAGAAGGAATGCTATTGACTCAATTAAACTGGCGCCAGGTAAATGGTCAATGGACCCTACTATTATAGAGACTTCTTTTATTAATCATTTTAGAACTATATATTCCTCATCAAATCCAAATGTTTCGGATCAACTAGATAATCTTTTCGAAAAGCAAATTTTGGATATAGAGAATGAATCTCTAATTGCAATACCAGAAGAAAAGGAAATATTGGAAGCTCTAAAACAGATCCCAACAATAAAGCTCCAGGGCCAAATGGAATGACAGCTCTATTCTATAAGCACTATTGGAGTATTGTTAAAAAAGAAGTCATACTAGCAGTTCAGAATTTCTTTAGCAGTGGGCAGCTTCTAAAGCAGATTAATCATACCAACATTGCTCTTATCCCAAAGACGACTTGTCCAAATAGTCCAAGCCAATATCGTCCTGTCAGTCTCACAAATGTCAGCTACAAGATTATAACCAAAATCATGGCCAATCGTCTTAAAATCCTACTCCCAAAAATAATCTCTCCACTCCAGACAGCCTTCGTCCCAGGTAGAAACATTAAGGAAAATGCTATCATAGCTCATGAGCTTTTTCACCATCTAAAAAAAAAAAAAGAAAGAAGGAAAAACAGGTTTGATGGCACTTAAGCTTGATATGGAGAAGGCTTTCGATCAAGTGGAGTGGGATTTTCTTTTTACTGTGATGCAAAATCTGGTTTCAATTATAAATGGATAAATTTGATAAATGAGTGTATAACAACAGTGTCATTCTCTATTCTCATCAATTGCTCACCAAGAGGCTTCTTCAAATCTCAGAGAGGTATTAGACAAGGTGATCCAATTTCACATTTTCTATTTATACTGGTCACAGAAGCTCTTTCTAGAATCTTTTAAAGGCTGAAGCCCAACAGAAGCTGGAAGGGGTTCGAATTAGTAGAAACAGTCCAACGGTGTCACACTTATTATTTGCAGACGACACAATCATTTTTGCAAAGGCCACGGAAAAAAAATGCTCGAAACATTTCAGAATGTCTTGCAAAATATCAAAGCTAGTTAGGAAAGAAAATCAATTTGAGCAAATCTTCAATGTTTATCACCAGAAACACTAGCCAGGCAATAAAAACATCTATTTCCCTATGGCTGCCTTACAAACCAACCTTAGCTAGAATGAAATATCTGGGATTACCCACTTCCTTTAGTAGAAGTAAAAAAGAAAACTACAGTAAAATGTTGAGCAAAGTGGAGAAAAAATTGGAAGGTTGGAAGTCAAAGCTACTAGTCCAGGCAGGCAGAACCATGTTAATCAAGTTTGTAGTAAGTACTATTCCAACATATCATATGAATACTTTCCAGCTACCAAAGTCAGTTTGTAAAACTCTTGATACAACTTTCAAAAATTTTTGGTGGGGATTCTCGAAAGACAAAAATCATAATTTGACACCGAAGTCCTGAAAATCTATTTGCCAACCGAAGAAAGAAGGTGGCCTTGGTATCAGATTGATGGAAAAAATGAATCAAGCTATGCTAGCAAAAACAGGATGGGAACTAAGCAAACCTAGAAATTACTTGTGGAACTCAATTCTAACTGCTAAATATTTAAAGAACACAACACTTTGGGAAACTTCGTAGAAGGCATCAGATTCATCCATGTGGAAAGGAATACTCAAAACTGAAGATCTGCTCAAAAAAGGCCAATGTTTCCAAATTTACAATGGAGAATCGGTAAATATCTGGCTGGATCCATGGATTCCTTCACAAGTCAATTTCAAACCATAGCCAATCCAATGTATGGATCTAGAAGATGATGATGATGTTGAGGAAGGCTTCACGCAACTTCCTAAGCCCCTCAAATATGCAGAACGTGGTCCAAGAACCTGAGAAAAGATTTGAACATCGTTGACAAATGATTCATTAGATGGAGCCGCAGTAGTTTCCTTAAGTGATACCATCTTGTCCTATAAAAAAAAGATTAGAGATAGTATAAAAAAAATATTATTAGACAATACAAATAAAAAACTTAAATTTACATAATTTGTTTATGCTTCGAGACTGGTCTAAACACCATAACGATTTGTATGTGATTTAGCATACAATTAGATCAAATTATAATCAGTAGGACTTTCTTGTTCCTGCAAAGGGAAAATCTATATTATAACTTCAATTAGAAATACCTATATGTTAATATTTAACGGGAACTAGTATAACATTACCAATTTTTTTAGATAGTCGATGAAAAGATTGAGAACCCGCATGATGGTGTATCGTTAAATTTGCTCTATTTGCTTTGCTCACAGTACTCCGTTGCTAAAAAAAAAAGAAAAAATATTATTACTAACTTTTTTAATGCATCTATCATATACCATAAACAAAGATACCAGCGAAATTATCTGATATGTGGGATCTTCAAACATATCACAAAACTTCTCCCATTCGTTTGGTGGCATTTCTTGAAATGGATTTTGACGCGCCTCTGTTGCACAACTGAGCTTCTGATAGTGTGCATGACATCTACCTTTGTACCTCCGGAATGCATTGGACATCAGCTCCTCAATCGTTAGTTGATCCTTTTGCCGGCCAAAATTAATTCAAACTCATCCTTGAAAAAATTATAAACAATTAATCTAAATACAAACTAATTATAAATTAATATGTTATACTTAATTGTTTTCTAAGTAACTTATTACCAAGCAACGATTTTTGATGTGGTCTTTCATATATTGGAAAACTTTAACCCAGGAGAATGTAGCCATCGGTGCATATGTGCGAGTAAGGGTACCAACATAAGAAGCAAGCCAAGCTGCCGAATCCCCAAAGCCACCGGTGTGATCACCAGGAATATCAACTTTAATTTTTTTTGTTTTCCTTACTTTCTCTATGCAGACATCCCTATTAGTGCCTCGACCTCGACGATGGCTTACAACAGCTATAAAGTAATTAAAGAACATAATATCAAAAAAATTATTTTATCTTTAAAACAACTATTACTTAAATCATCACATAAAATCAAGTTTATTTTGGTAAAATACCTTGTTCTAGGTCTGGTGATGTTGGCCCACCATTCACGGCAGTCAAACCAATTGGGGAGTCGGTAATGGATGGAGATAACACACAAGTTGCTTTGTGTTTGGGAGGCATATATGTTTTAAACTGTAATAAATTATTATTCGAAAAAATGTTATTATATTTATAACAATGATACTTACACAAAATTTAATTTCATTCACTATCAGTTTTGCTGAACCATTCGCCCTCATCCTCACTAGACACTTCAGTTGACTCATATTCTTCTAACAATCCACCATTAATTACTTCTGGTTCAACATCTTCTCTACGCAATGGAACCATGTCATATTGGTTGAGATCAACAAATAAATTGATGTCTGATTCGTTTTCTAAATATGCTTATTTATTTGTTAGACCATCAAATTTTTAATGTTGGTCATCTGTCTCTAGAATGTAATCATATACATTTCTTGGTGCAAATTTATGTACTACTTGCCATGGGTTTTCGTACTCCGGATCATCTAAATAAAAAAACTTAATTTGCTTGGCAAACGAGAACGAAAGGATCGTCCTTATACCATGTGTGAGATGTATTGACACTCACAAAATATACATTATTATGCACTCCTAACTTAGGATCTGAGTCATCCCACCAATTACATTTAAACAACCGGACCATATGTCCCTCCACGTACTTTAACCCTATGATATATTCGACAACTCCGTAGAAGTCAATATTATCCTCCACGTGGCTTCCTTCGATTACAACCCCATCATTTTGAGTTTTTCTATATTGCTCTCTGTCAGCCGTGTGAAATATATATCAACGCACCAAATATCCTGAGTATTGGATGGCTCGTCTGGTTGGACCATGTGCAAAAGCATATAGTTCTAGTGAGATTTTTTTTTTCTGAATTATCACTATATTTCGGTACAATCTACATCAACCTATATCAATGCTAGATAACAAAAAATTTATTTTAGTGGTATGAAATTTGTAGATAGTAAGACATTTTTTTAATAAAACCATCTGTTCAAACCATGAGGCGAATTTATCTTCGTGCTTCTTTTCTACGTCAGTTACACCATCCAGGCGAAGCAGCTGTATATGTTCGTTGGGCATGTTCAAGTTAACAATTAATTTGTATCAAGTAATATTATATTCCATGACTTTTAATTTATATTGATATGCAGAGTCATCACTAACATCAAGTAGTTGTCAATCTCTGCGCATTTATTCAATACATACCATCGGGCTCTATCAAACACTCGTCTACATAGGTCATAGCCCCCTTGTGTGCCTATGGGACGTACAGTTTGAGAAAACACGAAAAATGATGATGAGACTCTCATTTGTCCACCTTCAAAATTTCGGTTCAGTCTCGTGAATCTGGTATCAACCGCACGGAAATACATAGAACAAAATGTATGCCATTCATTATTAATGTATGACTCTGCAATTGAACCTTCGGGACAAGTTGTATTCCCCATGGATCACTTAATTTTTCTTAAAAATCGTTAAATAGGATATATCCATCTATACTAGACCAGGCCATCAATTAAAGCCCCACGAGGCAGGTACACAACCAAATGAACCATTATATCAAAGAATGAAGGTGGATACTAGGGGTGTAACCGGTCCGGTTTGATCCGGTTTTAGACAAAATTTGGGACCGAACCGGTATGCACCGGTTTTGCATTTTCAAGAACCGATTCCGCACCGGTTACCCCCATAAACCGGTATTTCCGATTTTACCGGTTCTGGTCCGGTTTTAATATACTATATAGTATATACTATATACTATATTATATAATATATATAATAGTATATTATAGTATATAATACTATAGTGATAATATATTGTAGTATATTATAATATATATTATAATTGTATTATAGACTATAGTGATATATTATAATATATAGTGATATAGTATTAGTATAACTATTAATACAATAGACTATAGTAATATAAGATTTTAAAATTTAATATTATATTAATTAGTAATTTATCATATAATACAAAACTATTTTATATATAATTATATATTATCTATAATATAAAAAATTATAATATATATATGAATTGGTCCGGTTCGGTCCGGTCCGGTTTTAAAAAAAGAAAAATTGGAACCAGACCGATTTTGACCGGTTTAAGAAAAATAAAACCGGTACCAGACCGAATCAAACTCGGTATCGGATCAAACCCACCGGTTCGGTTCGGTCCGGTCCGGTCCGGTTTACCGGTTCACCGATTTGTTTTTACACCCCTAGTGGATAAAAACTCTCTAATTTGCACAATATCACTCAAATGTCAGTTTCCATCTTTACTAATGCATCAACTTTCAACGTTCTACTGCAAATGTCCCTAAAGAATCCCCCTAATTTTTCAGAGTTGTACGAACATCCCGAGTAAGCTTTCAACGAACACCAGTTATATATATATTTATATGTTTAATGTTAGTTAAGTTTGATAATTTTAGTATATTTATAAAGCCATTCGAATGGAGTACTAACCCGTTCGAACGAATCGGGATCATGGACAAAAATGAAAAATTTCACGAATTCATATGTTCAAACAAGGTCAAACATCGTTCGAACGGGTTGAAGCACTTGTTTGAACGTCTAAATTTTTATTCAAACAAACAAAAGTAACTGATAAAGTATTCAAACTGGATAGTACGCGCTCAAACGAGAATAGTCGAACAAAAATGAGAAAGTTTCACGAATTCACATGTTCGAACGGGGCATACAAAGTTCGAATGGGATGAAGCACCTGTTCGAACTTCGTAGTTTCTATTTGAACAGAACAAATTAAAAGATAACGCGTTCAAACTGGATAATACCTGTTTGAACGGAACTGCTCGATACAAAATACCCAGTTCGAATGTCGAACGACCACATTCACACAATGCTGTTCGCAAAAACTCCTCCGTCGTACGCCGTCACTGCCACTAACTCCGCTATAGAAAGTAAATTTTCTGCCGTCTAAGAGGTATGGCCCTTGAAATGAGACTCATTTAAGTGTTTTTTGCTAATTAGTTAAGTTTGTAAAGGGGGGTCGAATTTCGAATCCAATAGGACCCTTTTTGGTGTTTTTCGTCTGCCATACACAGCGTTTGGCCGTAGGAATGATAGGCTTCACTCCATCTTAATTAGGACCGATTAAAACCAAGGATTCTCAAGAATCATTTGTTTCCAAGTGCGGTGCTGAGTCGACGCAGCCATGGTTTGTTTGGCAAGTTCACGTTCGAACGAATTCAAACTTGTTCATGCTTATTTGCCAAACAATCATTTTAGCTTTCGAACATGAAAGAACCCATTCAAATGTTAAAAATTGAGATGCTGATATAGTCGAACAGGTTGGCTCTTCGTTCGAACTTAACATTTATTATGTTCGAAGGTCATTTTATTTATATTGTTGGAACAACATATTTTTCCGTTCAAATGGTTAGTTGCTGTTCAAACAGGTTAAGTTTCTATTCGAATGATTATAAACCATTCGAACACTTACAACTATTGTTCGAACAATATTATTTAGCGTACAGATTAAATGTCTATTCATTCGAACAGATTAGTTCCTGTTCGAACGGGGTTGTTTCTATTCGAACATAACAATATATATATAATATAATTACAACTTTATATTTTATTTATATTCGATGTGGTTTTATGAACAGTGAACTAATGGCAAACATGAGAAGAAAATGTGGGAGAGAGGGCCAAGCAAGTTGTGAAGCTACTGAGACGAGGAGGCCGATACTAGTAGAGCAGTAGATCATTATAGATGACTTCCGCGATTTTATGTGTGATGGACGGAGCCTCTTTTCTATTATCAGTGATAGAGGATGGGCCCCGGTTTTTCAGCAAAGGGGTGTGGCCTATCCAGACATGATCAATGAGTTTTACCAGGCCACGGGTAAGATGGAGGCTAATGAGGAGTCCTTCAGGTTTACCATTCGGGGAGTAAGTATTACTATTTCAGTAGATATTATTGTTAATTTTCTTGGGATCTCCCACGAGATTGGTGCATACCCTTCACAACAACCGGCTGCAGGGACAGATGGTGGAGATGCCATCGAGGATGAGGCTCCAGCAGATGATGGTCCCACACACGATGAGATTCGTCAGTTGATGCATGACGATTCGTCTCCTCCATGTGATGGCAGCAAGTAGGCCTGCAACCTAGCGTGATATAGTCGATTTTGTGCCAGAACCAATCCAAGAAAACAGATTTAAGGACCCGACCAGACCCTACCCAACCAAAATGTAATCGGATTGAACCCGTATGACCCGATTTTTATTTTTTTAAATTTTTATTTTTTTATTTTTAATATAAAATTGAAAATCTTGCACTCTTTTCTTCTTCATCAGGCAGAGAAGCCAGCTTCCATTTTTTAATTGAATACCAATTTATTTTCCCCCTAATCAAACTTCAACTTTCAATCTTATCTATAATGTCTATCATGCTGATCTCTATAGGAATGTTGAGATTAAAATAAAACAAAGAAAAATATTATGAACAAGAAAAATACTGACATTACCTCTTCCTTCCCCTTTACACTTTCTCGGAAACCAAACAAATACAAACCCACTAAATATTGGATTGAGTTTGATAAATACTGGACTGAAATATCCATACTAGACCCACTAAAGATCCTTTAAATCTGGACTAAACACAGGAAAAAGATCCTTTAAAGATCTAACATTGTTTTCAACACAACAGTATTTTTCAGGATTAGCCTCCAAATCGTCCAAAATCATTTGTTCAGCAACATGCATCTGTCATGCACAACAAAAGAGTTCATAATCATGATCATGATGATATAGTAAATATTGGTCATACTCAGCAATAGATTTTTTCTTTACTCAACGTCAGAATTAATTTTTTCCTTCGTTTTCTCATGAGCCAAACAATTAAAACCACAACTGGAACCCATTTCATTTTCTTTACTCAACATCAAAATTCATTTTTTTCCTTCATTTCCTCATGAGCCAAACAACTAAAATCACAACAGATTCTATTCAAATACCGAGAAAAAAAAACCCACAAAATTCATAAACTTGAAGACTAATTGAACCAAAAATACCCATAAAACTCCAAATCTGTAATGGGAATCAGAAAAAATTTACCCCATGTCATTCAATACAAGAAAGACCGAGAAAAACTTACTCCAAGTCTACGTAGAAATCAGAAAAACTTATCATAATTAGAGAAAACATTATGAACTTGCTCCAACAGAAAACAATGTCTAAGATCCAAACGATGAAACAGAAGAAGAAAAGAAAATCCACAAAAGTTTTAACCGAAAATTCTGAAAATGAAAATTAAATGTGAAGCCAGAGAAAATCAAACCAAAAAGATTAACCACATACCATTTCATTCCGAAGTCCTTCTCTACAAGCCTTCATTTTTTTTCGCTTCACCGTGAGCGGAATAAAAAACAACCACAGAACATAATCCTAATCTCAAAATCAAACTTTGTTTACGTAGATCTCAAAATGCGAAAATAGTTGTTTACCTGTGAGGAACAATGTTTACAGGTAGGGAGGGAAGGAAGGAAGGAAGGGAGACGAATGGTGGATGAGAGAGAGAGAGGGGAGAGGGCTTACGCAAGGTTTGAGATCTGAAGAGAGCGACTAGGGTTTGAGATTTGAAGATAGTGATGTTTTTATACTCGGATGGGATGACACCCAAAACACAAATCCCCTTCTTTTCGAGTTGGAGATCCGATTAAATAGCAACCCGATAAAAGCCAGGTCGGGTCGGTTCATTTTAATCGGTTCCAACGATTCTTCAGATTATATGCACAGCCCTAGCAGCAAGGTGACCAAACAGATAAATTGTATAGCATTTTTCCAAATGTTGAATTTAATTGTTTCCCATAATATTGATCCAAGGAAACACAAGACTGACTTCGGCATCGAATGACCTCGATTTGTGTTACGGATATGTGGCGCCCTTAGCCCCCGCTTGGGATTGGACGGTGATTAAAACGTCGAAACATGTAAAACAAGGCTACACACCCCTCGTACATGACAGATAATATGTTATGAAGTCGGGTATTCTAAGCAATGTGATAAGCAATTGCAAAGCACATGGTACTGTACTAACAAAATATCTAACGTTGTCCAAAACCATAAACATGTATCATAAAGATATAGCATCCCAAAAGGATAGAGTATAGTTTAAATCTCCCAAAACACAGGACCTCCTCAAAACATTGTTCCTCAAAAGTTGAGATCTAAACCATAGGTTCTTTCCTTTTTTCCACAAAATGACTTAGGTTCCCCTTTTTTTGATCACTACTATCCCATCAGGAGACAAACACCAGAAGACCCCATGGGGTTGCTGAGGCTCGGGCTGTGTCAAACCTAAGTCCTTTGCTGTTGCCTTTGCGTCAGCCGAGGCCTTCGAGGCTCGCTCCAGATAAGTAGACAGTTGGTCCATGTTCCACCAAAATTTCAGGTTCTTGGATGGTTGATAGATCGTAGCATCGATCTCAGTCTCACTAATACTAGTTAGGATCTCCCTGAGAAGCTTAGCCGTGTGTTTTAATGCGTCAGCAGTATAGTCATGACGAGCCTGAATAGTATACTCATCCTCTATCAAGGAATCGTCTAGGTTCATGTTTCTTGGGAGTCCGGGGGTACCTATAACAACTTCTACCATTCCAGTTGGGGAATGGTAGTGAAAACTATCACAATGAGATTTCAAGAAATCTCAACAAGTAATTACACAACATGCAATAGTTAGCACAAGCATACAAGAGGTATATCATGAAATGCGTGCATGGACATGTACTTGACATATGACTTGACTATTTTCAAAAGACTTATAACAGAGACTTTAGCTTTTCAGAAAAACTTCTTAACTTTCTTATTCACGTGATCTTAATCAGAACTTACCTTATCAGAATATATCACAAGATTTGCATCGAGTGATCCTGATCATATCACGAGATTTTCATCAAGTGATCCTTATCATATCACGAGATTTTCATCAAGTGATCCTTAACTTATGAGCTCTTATTCTTGTTCAGAGGGTGGACATAACACGGTTCCCCTTTGCACCGCATGTTCTTGCTAGTTACTGCACCATCAACGGTCCGTGCACCGTGATGAATACGTCGTAAACAGAGATTCATATTAACTCGACCTTACTTCGTCGGGTTACATGCCTTATGCACCCACTAGCGTTAGGCGCTTCCTCGCTCTGGCATTCTTTGAAAAGAATCCATTCAAGGCTCGTCGACGGTACTTTGTCGACTCAGGGGTTACCACTTTATTCTTAAACACTCCAGAGTGGACAGAGGAGTTCCACTAGGACATTTCCCCATCTTAGCACTTGGGGTCGTGATAAAACTTATAAACTATTTTCTTTGAAAACACTTTTTAGAAAGACTTTTCTCTAAATGCATGTGACATGAGACTTAAGACATATGTACTGACACTTGACATATGACATGCGAAATGCCGTGCGTGAAATAACCAAGTGTAACATGTTCAATTCATGGCATGATAACATAAATCACATGAGATATCAAAACACGTACATGAAACCATGAAAAGGGGCATTGGCCGAAACATGTAGGTGCAAAAACATGAAGAATCATCACTTGAACATGCTTCTTCTTGGTACATATTTGCTTAGAAATGATAGCATAATGAAATGAAACATAAAATCATGGTATTTGGCCAAGATCCAAAACTTCTAAGACATAGTATAGCTGAATCATCAAGTATCACAAATCAACCACAATGTTTTCCTTAGAACCAAAACATGATAAGAACATTCTTGCCATTTTCATCTTAAACCGAATCATACCATTCATGTAATATTCATATTCCAAGATCACATAAGCATATTCAATAAACAAACAAGAGATAGCAAACAAAGCAAATATATCAATGAAAGGATTTACACAAATATATACAAGTATTAACTAAGAGTAAGCTGAGTGCATACTTACAAAAATCCACGTAAGGAAATAATAGCAAGCTATAAATCCGAATGTGCTTCAGTAGAAAGTGTCTAAAAAATCCTATTTCGTGTTCTTGAGTGTGTGAGGGTTTCTTGGGCATCACTTGATCTTGAACCATTCGGCCTTTAGGGTTTTTAGGTCAAAAATCCATTCATTTCACTCATGTTGTAAAACAAAACTTGAAATAAGATAAATACACATATGGTGGTCGAAAACATGGAGGGAATACATCCCCCACCATTTGGCTTCAAGGGTTCCTTGAAAATCCTAAAACCTTTTCCATAAAAATGGGTAGAAGTGTGTGTGTATTTCACCATTCTCGAAATTCTTACGAGATTTGAACCTCATTTTGAGTTGAGAAGATGATTTGTGTGTGTAAGACTAGAGAAAACCGATCCTTACCTTGTCTATTATTGATGGTGGCGAAATTCTCTCTTGAAAAGGAATCCTCCTTGTTTGGTTGGAAAGAAAGTGCGAGAAAGTATGAGAATCTTCAAGTGAATGTGTGAGAAGAATGTGGAGAAGATGAGAACACATGCAAAACTCGAAAAATGACCAAGAAGAAAGTCTTGGGCTTGTGGCTCTCTTCCCTTTTTATAGAACTTTCCTCAATCCCTCATTGGTTGCTTGAAGTCCATTACATGTAAGACAAGTGGCCTTTCTCTCTTCCTTCTTCTCTTTAGCTGAAAATTACTGTTGGTGTTCCCCACCTTTGGATTGCATTGGGAAGGTAAAAGGCTTGTGGGTGGCGTGTGGGTCTTCCCTTAGCCGAATCATTCTCTTCCATCTATGCCCTTCCAATTGCCAACTAAGTGTATTGTACATTAGAGCAAAGAGGTAAAACAATTCCAAGTCTCTTCCTTTTCCCAAGAGATAAACTTTGTATGAGTGACACATGGCATAGGCATGTGCCATGCCCTAGCTATCCACTTTCTCTTCCACTTTCCAAGTTGATGTTTCATCTCCTAGTGCCACTTCCCTAGGTGACTCCTCATGTGCCATTGGTCTAAATGTAACTTAAGTGACAATTGGCAAGTGAAGAGGTGCATTGGGAATGTGGTAGCCAAAATTCTAGGGGCATATTTGTCCTTTAATACAAGAGTCCCTTCATCCAATCTTCTAAAAGCTTAATGCATGCTTGACACTTGGCAAAAGTTTGACAAATCCGAAATCCCATGTGCCCCTTCAGTTTACCATGCATTTTTTCTAGAAAAACTTCATTCCTCTTCCCTAGGCTTCCATTTCCAAGAAAATCTATCTTGAAACTCGAAATAAGGCCAAAACAATAGTCTAGGCGTGTGGGAAATGGGTTGGCCGAAAATCCTTTAGTCTTCCTAGGTTCTTTTTGTTTCTTGATTCTTCTAGAAGGTTTTTAGCATGTTGACAAGTGGCAAATCCTCTAAGGTAGGCATGCAAGCTACCTCTTGTTTCCCTACACTTCTCTCTCCCCCTTAGCCCACTATCAAGTCCAGATTCATAGTGCAACACATGCATGACACATGACACTAGTGACTAGGGTTTGGGTCATGGATCTAAAGCCATTGGGCCTGAGTTTCTAAATAGGTCAGGAAATTACAAGGCATTCTAGGGCTACTCCCCTCTTGGGCTCAAGTTACTAAATCAAAGACTCTAAGGCCTTCCAAAAATAACTAAAGCTCATAAAATGCTATCGCAACTAAGAATAAATTCTATGGGCCATGCTTAGGCAAGCTTGGGTCATCACAGGATAGCACGAGGAGAGCCGATTGATCTGCCTTTATATTTCCTCCTTCATATCCGATCTGAGTTACGTATTCGAGTGGAGGTAATCTACTGTTTGCATTGATGATCTCTAACCTCCTAGTCCAATAGGGAGTTAATGTGCTGATGACCGAGTGGAGGAAACCACAGATTGGGCCCCTTAACAAGATCACCTTCAACAAGAGAGAGGGCCACTTGCGGAAGGCTCGAATTAATGTTCCAGCGGCACAAGATAGAGGCATGGAGCCTGATCCAGCTTCTATTGATGTCGCTGTTGATAGACAGACTGCAGGGGCTACTATCACGGAGATACGATCCTTGCTCGAGGACCATCACATACTTTTGATCCAAGAGATGGAGAGGATGGTGGAGAGGATCACTGCGCCCATTATGGTGGAGAGGATCACTGCAAGAAATTGAGGGACGCATTTCTGTTATGTAGGAGGACCTGGATAATTTTACCTAGTAGTTTTATTTTTTATTTGACTTTTTGTATTGTATCGAACGTTATTGATTTAATTACTGTATTGTTTTTATTTGTTATATATAGCTAGCTTGTTTATTGTCAAAAACCATTTTCCTTATTTTACTTACCGTTTATGATAATATAAAATATGACACTCCCTAGAAGGTAATGTTTTTTTAATTGCAAATTCTTATTTACCATAATAAAACTCATTAATTAATTTTTAAATTAATTATATAAAATTCTTAGGAATATGAAATATTTTAATTTACCATAAATAATAATAAATCTGTATAGCTAGATTTTTCATCTTTGGAAAATGATAGCCAATAAACTCAAATAATATTTATTTTTAAAATATTTGAATGCCTTTTAATAAATTTCTATAATTAAACGGTACCGTTCGAACAACTATTATGAGCATTTGAATACAGTTATATCAACATTTGAACGTGAATTAAAATACAGTTTGAACTTGTACTGGAGCATTCGAATAGTATAGCAACATCCCCGCCTGATTTATTTATAACTTCCCACCAAAACTTCAGTTCGAATGATTAAGTATCACGTTCGAATGGGTTCGAACGTTCCCCGGCACAATTGTATATACTTTCCCGCCATGACTATTATTCGAACAATTATGTAACCATTCGAACGATAATTAAAATTGTGTTCGAACGGTTCTATTTATGTTCAAACGATTTTCTTGTTTTGAGACGATATATTTCGTCACAGAAGGTCTAGTTCAAACAGATACTTATCTGTCCGAACGCATAAAAAACCGCATCCATGTTTTGAGACAAAATTTAAATTTCGTCGCAAATAAGTATTTTTGGAGACGAATTTAATTCATCCCTAAAAGATCAAATCTCTTGTAGTGAAGACTTGCATGTTGCAGTCGTGGATGTCACATAGTCATTTCTTGTTATACGGTTTTAGTATTTGATGAGAGTTGGTTTAGGTTTTAGTACTGTCCTATCATTGCGATGAGAATATAGTGTCGTTTAGGTTTTAGTTGTATTTGTGTTTCTAATTTGTTAGAGGTTTAATGTACTTATGTGTCCTTGATGTCGAATTTTTCTATTTGTTAGTCGACACACTATTTATATTACATGCGTAATAAAATCTGATTTGTAAGATTCAAATTTTATTTTATTTTTAAATCAAAATATGTTATATAAGCTTTTTTTTTTTTGAAAGAGTTATATAAGCTTCTTGCTAAAAGTAGTAGTATCCGCACCAACTTGTAAACACAATTTTCCTTATCAATAAAGACTTGTGATAATTAATTATGTTCTTCCTCAATTTTTCACTTAGCAAAATACTTATATATATGGCATATATGTCTTGGATAAAGCAGGACTCCCTCGCTTTAGACACTAGTTCCTTATAATATATGATTTTTTGCAAGAGCTTTGGTTTTGGGATTAATGTAATCCTAAAGCCTTTCTCCTGTTTTGTAAAAGGTATTCCTTTGCTATAAGTGAGAATTGTCAATAAAATTAGAGGTACTGTCTATGATCTTTTTAAAAAAAATTACAACTATTTTATAAGTTCTCTATAATAAATCGAGAGTTATTTTTATAAAATTGAAATTTGTTTTTACTCAATTGTCACGTTTGCATTACTTAATTGTAAAATGGATTGTAAAATAGGTTTAGTTTATCGTTAGGCTTTTAAATTATTGAGACTCCTATACAAGGTAAATAATTGAACATTTTTCCAACGCACCGAATTGAGAATAGAGAACTCTATGTCAAAAGACTATTCTCAAACTGGGATTTAGAATAATGACATAATTTGATTGGAAAGATAAATTTTAGAATATGAATATATCTTACAAATTAAATATTATTATTTAAATGATATAGATTATGCGCTCTATACATTGGCTTAGAATAAAATAGCTCATGTAAAAAAGGCCTTGTACTTCTTCACTAGTTCGTGAAGACCCAAGTCTGTGTATGATTCAAATCCAACACGGTTAATCTTGAACATCAGAGCAAATTGGATTATCCAATGATCTCTTAAAAGAACTCAGGATTAACTTCTTTCACATTTTTCATCGGCACTTCTTCCTTAATTTAGCATCACTCATCCTTCTTCTCCTCAACGTTTTTCCTCAGCAACACCTCCAGTCACATTCTTATAAGACTTCTTGTCCTCCCTCCACTCTCCTTTTCTTCTGTCATCAGTCTTCACATTCTAGCTTTTGGTTCTGGCAAAGCACTTGCGGGTAACATATATATATATATAATCTGGAGGCAACTCAATTACTGTATCATTATGCCAAGAGCTTAAAATTTATCCAGTTATTTATCTAGTTAAACTGGAGCTATTTTATCTTTTGGCTTTCACATCTAACAGCTTCACGTGGCTTTGCACGTGTTAATTCCTAGTGTCCTGAACGTCCATGACGTGGCGGATGTTGATTGTTTTAAATGCGTGGAGGTAACAGACCCGTTGTCACGGAACGATCTTCTTCTCCCTCTTCCTCGAAGAAGCGATATATATATAAAGCTGAGTTTCCTCCTTGTTTGGGGTTTAACATTACAGAGAAAGAAACCCTGAGAAAATAAATCGATCAGTAGAGAAGAGGGAAAAAATGAAGGTGAAGTTATTGTGGTGGCTGATCCTACTTTCATACACCCTGTGTCACCGTGCGTTTGCCGATCAGATCTTCCCAGGTCATGTAGGTAAACCCCTCTTCTAAATGCCCTTTTAATCTCTTATTTTTACGATTAAATCTCATGTATGTTTACCCGATGCTATTATGACTTCAACTTGTGCTCGCGAGTTCTTTGTTTTTTTTCTTGATTTTTACATCGATCGGCTTCCAATTCTTTTGTTATGGACGTCTTTGTAAATCTCTGTAATTCTACTTAATCTGCTGTGATGTAATAAGGATAAGCTGCGGAATGTAATAAACTGCTTCCAGAGAAATTAAAAGACGCAAGGCAAGTCTTTGATAAAGAGTCTCATAGACTCATATGCATTGATAAGGATAAGCTTCCACAAAGATTCCAGAATTGTATTGCTATGGGATACTTCGAGGGTTCCCAACCTCCTTCAATTCTAAAGTTCTACAATATTCCAGATTGAAGATAATTCTCCCCCAAGGACTCCCCACTACATATACTCAAGCCAACACCTCTAATTGACTATAACCAGCTAAGCCCATGGGCCACTAAACTGATTAACAACTCAAATACAATAAAAAGTAACAACTAATTTGGAGGCCCATCAAGCCCAGCCCAACTTAATTGGGTTCGTTACATTATCCACCCTTTCAAAGAACCTTGCCCTCAAGGTTGAAATATTGATGCAACTTTATAGTATTGGTTCCAATTTAGCATTTCCTACTCAGCTTGCTTCTTCTCCACCCCTTGCCAACAGCTACTCTTGTCTTCATTGCCATCGAGGGTCATAACATCCTCTCCCCCTCAAAGGAACCTTGTTCTCAAGGTTAATAACAATGGCACAATTGTCACCCACACTCCAAGATAAGAATATTGAAAGGTATAGAATAGTATAGAAGAGTATAGATTGCCGGCTCTATGCAATCTTCTGAGATCAAAATCCAATCCTCATCCATGCACCAAAATCATTCTGAATCATATATCAAACATAACGCCAAGCTTCTCAATCACATCAACTAAAAACAAGAAAGAAATGTCTTCCCACACAAAGTCAACTGCACACGTGCAATTCCATCCGCATCCACATCATTAAAAGTGAATGCTATTCCTTTATCACAATAAACTTCGTCTCCATCATTACAATACTCACAAATCTCTCTACTGATCCCAGACAAAATTCCATCATCCCATGATCTTCCTCTATCAAAAGGTGCAAAGAAAACCTTGAGGGGCAAAACATAAAGCAAGTGAGGAGCAAGAGTCATATCTACTGATACTTGCAACCCTCTCCTAATTTCCCATTCCCCTCCACCAACGATTACCAAAAAAGTGTAAAAGACCACATGTATCTCAAAGTTACCTTCAATACGTCGTGCACTCGAATTTCGACAAGAACTGAATATGAAGATAAGGTAATTTTGCTTCAAAGCTTCATTGTAGTCCTGCTCGTGCATGAATATGATCCCACCAATCAACCTCAAGATCAAGTTATTCGCAATCGCCGAATCTGCTAACCATTCCTTCAGACTAGAGATCGTCGACTCCTTGTAATCAGGGCTGGAGAGATAGAGGGCGAGCAATTTTACGGGTTGGAGAGGGGTAGCTATGTAATAGTCGATCTCGTTGATGACAAGCTGGCAGCTGGCGAGGTTGATGTAAGAGCGGTAGACAAGGCAGTCGCGCTCCACAACATCATCGAGCAAGAGTGTTCGTTCCCGATATTCGTGCCATTTGATAGGTGTCGCTGGAGTTGGTTAAGGTGTCGTGGCTACATTTCCTCGAGGTAGGCCAAGTGTAACCCAGTTAACTCGGTCAATGTTTCCGGTTTTTGAGTCGTCAACATGCAAGAAGCTGCCACCGGTCTTGCCGAAGGGTTTGGCCGAGACATCTGGCGTATGAAGCTAGCACGTCTGGCCTGAAAGAGATTGGTGACCATAATGGCATTGAAGGAGAGAACCGAAGAACCAGATCGAGGAGGAACCGAGTGTGGATTCATGTGAAGCTTGTGGCTGTACTCACCGTGTACCCGTCCTCTGCTTCTTTGAGCTTAGCCGCATCAGACGCCACTGCTTCCTCTTGGATTGAAAATTTTTGGATCTCACCAGCTTGCTTGGCTATCTCGGAGACAGGGTTGGATTTCTTGTCTAGCTCCATCACTGGTGCCTTTTCTTTTCCCTTCTCCACGAGTACAACATCATTCTTTTCTCCATTGTCTTCTGCCGTCGGAGTTTCCTTCCCTTCTTTGAATTCTTCTGACCCGAATTCTTCACTCTTCATATCAAGAAGAAGATATCCATCGTCAAATATCGTCGTCCCTAACAACATAACCTCATCTTCTAAAACAACTCCTCTGGAGCAACGCTTCTCACAAATGAGTCTCACTTCTTTTTCGAATACAACTCAATCTACCAGGATTTTCTTCTTTATCTTCGTTGCTCTCTTCCACAATCAATTTGTCTTTTGCAAATTCACTCTCTCTAGAAAGTGAATCTCCGAAGTTGTCATCCATGGAGGTTGCCAAACCAGACGAGATGCAACCTTCCCACTGTTGATGAGGTTCATCATGGTGATCTGGTTCTTGGCTCCATCCCCGATCGAAGGTTCCATCTCGGCAAATTTAACATCGGAAGAAACGTGCAGAGGGAAATCTGAAGGTAGATGCGAAATTAATTTTGGATCTGTAAGATCAAACGTTTCAGCTGTAATTCCCGTGGGTAATTCTATTATCTCTTCCACCTCTACTGTATTATTTCTCTCTTTTGCTGTATCTTCTACGCTGTCCTCCGTCTCTGCTGCCTCTTCTTCTTCATCCTCCTGGTCGTGACACTGCACAAGAGGTTCCTGCATCTTGAATTTTGTTGCATCCGGTCGAGTATTTCACTCATATGCTCTAATTTCTCCAAAAAATTTTCCAACAACAACAATTGTTGTTTATTTAATCGTACCACACCCATGAAGAATCGGTGGCTCTAGATACCAATTGTTATGGACCTCTTTGTAAATCTTTGTAATTCTACTCAATCTGCTGTGATGTAATAAGGATAAGCTGCGGAATGTAATAAACTGCTTCCAGGGAAATTAAAAGACGCAAGGCAAGTCTTTGATAAAGAGTCTCATAGACTCACATGCATTGATAAGGATAAGCTTCCACAAAGATTCCAGAATTGTATTGCTACGGGATACTTCGAGGGTTTCCAATCTCCTTCAATTCTAAAGTTCTACAATATTCCAGATTGAAGATAATTCTCCCCCAAGGACTCCCCACTACATATACTCAAGCCAACACCTCTAATTGACTATATTAGCTAAGCCCATGGGCCACTAAACAGATTAACAACTCAAATACAATAAAAAGTAACAACTAATTTGGAGGCCCATCAAGCCCAACCAACTTAATTGGGTTCATTACATCTTTCCTCTCTCTCTCTCTCTCTCTCTCTCTTCCATTTAATAGAGCCAAGTGGGTTTTTAATTGCTTCGTTGGAAATTGAACTTATATGGAATTTGGTTCTTGGAGCTTACGTGGAATTTAACTGATGTTAATTCTGAAATGCTGGCTGCTTTTGCTTATTCCTGCTAATTAATTACAAGACGATTAGAATCATAAACAGCTAGCTCGCCAAGGCGTTATTGAATACGAACTATTTTGAGCAACATGTGAACCGGTAATAAACTATTTGGGGACTTCATGGAGTGGTTCAGCTGTAATGAGGCCAATGTAGATACTGGGTGTACTTTGAATAGGCAGTTACCTTCCCAAAAACTTCAAGGGCATACTGATTCACGTGGGGTATATTAGTTATGCATGATATGTGTTTTTTCTGTCCAAAGCAGTTGTGCCTATCAACCAGATTTATTTTCTCTATTGCTGGATATATTCAGAAAGTCTGTTCTTGCATTCACTTTGGTGCTGCAAAGTTATGTTCTTTTCTCCATTATAACTTTTGATCATCAGGTGGCACATTTGGTCACAGCTTTCGTGAACCGAAGTACAAGATTGAATTCCATCCAGAAGATTCCCCGTTTCATCCCGTAAGTAGTTTAGATTCTTTTAAACCTTTTTACCATTTGGTCTAGTAGCCATGCTAATGGGTAATTTTATCAACCTACATGATTAGATACTGGATGGATTCCTCAAATCTTTTGTCGTTAAAGGGTTCTTCTTTATTCCTTTATTTTTACTTTTTTTAATATGCCATTGTAGGTTTGTGGTCTACATTTGAAGATTCACCTTTTTGTCTGGTTGTTTAAACTTAATCTTATGACAATTTTTGTGATCTGGATACCATATTTCTAGTAATTTCATTTGTCATTAAAAAGTTGATGACATCAGTTGACCCATCTACATGATGGATTTAGTTGGTATGTATTGCTGTTATCAGTTCACCTGTATCCATTTCCTTGCTATCAGCATTTTTCGTAGACAGGAAAGCAGGTGGCTTTGTACCCTTTGTGCAAGGGTAGGGGGTTTAAGCAGCAAGCAATAGTTACAGTTTTAGGTACTTAACCTAATTGTGAATGTGTTGGGGGTGCTTCCTCTATGCAAATATTAGCTGCCTGGCTTTTTACTAGTTATAGTGGTTATGCCGAATTCCTTTCTATAGGACTATGAACCTTGCATAGGGCCTTACAGTTACCAGATGCCCTTGGGATTAAATTTTGTTTTTGATAAATTCTAATCCGTATTTGCTTTCATTCTCAGGTCTGTGTGGATGAACTATGTTGTTTTTATGTTAACGGCAGACGAGAGTCTATAGACTGTGATAGTAATATGATCTAATAGTTGGGCCCCTTTACTTGGCAGGATGATGATCAGGAGTCTGTGGTTATGCCAAATAAAAATGGGGAGAATTTTATATGTTTTTTGCCTAAGCTGGAGAAAGCCAAGAGTGGAAAGCCTGTTACTCAGCTCAATACAAGCAGCATGATTATGGAATCTGAGAAGCGGATAAAACTGAAGACGCCAGATGAACTGCTTGAAATATTGAAGGACCAATGTTTTATCCGAGTTACGATCTGAGACCCAAACAGTTTTGTTATTCAGTCCCCTGTTTGAACGATGCTTAATATTTTCTAAAAATTACTAAAAATTACAAATTCCTTGTACGGGCTGCAAGAAGTGGCTGTACTTGTTTCTGCAAAGTATGCTTCTTCGGAAAGATTTTCCGTCCACCTTAATTATCCTCTCACGTTACCAACTCCTTCATGCAGCAAGAAGGTTGGTGGTCATATGAATTTTGCTATCAGAAGAAGTTGCGTCAAGTTCATTCAGAGGATGATAAGGTATTGTCTAAGTGGCTTTTCCTCTTTTCCTACATGCAATTCTTTGTTATTTGCTTTTGTTACTGATGTTTACTTAAACATATTATCAATAATAGCATGACGTATGGGTGGATCAAGTAAGCAAGCATGTTGATGAAACTTTTGTTGGTGGATTTTGGGTTTTGACTAGTTTTGATGGATCCACACCATGAATTAATTACTAAAACTTGCGAATACATTGGATAAATATGTGTCCAATATTTTGTTATGATTACCATCCTTGTAGTGATCATGGTTGTAGTAACAGCAGTATCATTATGACCAGTGGAGTGGTAGCAATAGTAGCAGTGGCTGTAAAATTTTCATTCTGTTGTGTGAATACCCTTACTGGAGTCGGTTGTGTGTTAAAAGACCCAAACATTTTTAGAACCATGTAGTCATCAGATTTATCTTGTTACTGTTACAGGTGGTTCAGGAGTTCGTATTAGGTGAATACAATGCAGAGGCCACAGCTGCTTTCAACCAGAATATCTCTGAAATTTCTACCCTGAAAGATCCCCGCTCCAAAGATGCATCCCAAAGGTATGATTTCATTTATTTGGGAGATGATTAGGTTACGTTATGTTGAAGGAAAAAATTGTTTTTAGTTAGGAAAGGACTTTGGTAGAGGAAAGAAAATAGGGACTAAGAAATTATACAATTATCATATTGAATGGTTCGTGTAGGTATCATGCTCATCAGTATACAAATGGAACCATGTGTGACCTTACTAATCAGCCACGAGAGACTGAGGTATGAAGTAATTTAAGATCAGTGATTTTTCTGCTCCCATGTCTCTCATGTCAAATTTTTGTTTCCATTCACAGGTGAGGTTTGTATGCTCGGAGTCTAGAGCAATGATTAGTTCTCTTACAGAGCTATCCACTTGCAAGTATGCACTCACAGTTCAATGCCCGACGCTTTGCAAGCACCCGTAAGTCTCTCTGTGTGTGTGTGTGTGTGTGTGTGTGTGATGGTAGCCTGCCATTATGCAGTGCCAAAACATGCCTGTTATGCTGTGTCTATATATCTTTTATGTAAATGCATTGGAAACTTGGTCTGACCACCTTTGACCTAGCAGATTGTTTCAAGAAGAGAGACCAGTGTGGCACACCATTAACTGTAATGTGCTTCCTAAAGATTTCAAGGAAACAAAAGTGGAGGAAGAATCCAAAGAAAAGCCGATCCTTATGGTCACAGACAATGACGGTCTATCAATACATGATTCAAAAGAGTGACATGTACTGACACGTTGAGGGTTTTGTCAATACGTATGATACAAGTCAAAAGAATGATTCATGCTTTCTATCCCATGTCAATGCAACATAGAGATGATCCTTCATTGTTTTTGGATATTTTGTTTTTTGTTTTCCTGAAAGAAGATAGATACATAATCAATCGCCCCCAACTTTCTTGTTCAATTTCACCATCCTTGTTGATAGGATTTTGTTGTTTTAAAAAATGATTGTTAATTTAATAGGTGACAGAATGTTCCATCACCATAATATAATGAAAATGGAATGGTTTAACATATAGCATAACTCAAAATGAAATCAGACACTCAGGTATTTGAAATATATTGTGTCAATCTAGAGTAAGCCGTAAAGAGAAAAAAAATCAAAAGAAACTCTCTGGAAAATGAAATAACCAAGATGATATATAAATTCTTAAATGATGAAACTTGAATTGGGATAAGTATTCAGGCTCTTGCTGCTAATGGTGAAGTCTAAGACATACAAATGATATCATGGATTTAAAGCAAGCTCATTTCACAACAGATACAGCCAGATGTCAATTTTGGACTAGTTTAAGCTTTCTAAGTTGTAGTGGCTTGATCTTTAACATTCCTGATTCTTCCTTCGTTATGAGACTCTGGTACATATGATCCTGTCGGGGACGAATACCGCCCCCTCCAAAACAAAAAAGAGTTTTGTTATGTACAAGTAAATTTGCATACCAATCTGCGTACTAATGTTGTTACCTTCATATTCTAAATTTAAATTAGTACTGTTTTCAATAAAATTTATTTTTTGACCAATCATATTGAATGGAGCGTATTAGTACACAGAATCGCTTACAACTAGATTTTTCCTAAAAGAAAAAAAAAATGGCACACGCATTTTTTTTTATAAGTAATAAGTAGATTTTATTCATACGAATGCATTAGACATAGCCTGTGTACACAAAAAATATAAAAAAAAGCACCTAAATACATTCTACGTTAATGACAAAAAGTCATGGACATTGTTTCCATCAAAGCATCTCTCTTTTATGCTTGAATTCATTTGTTATCATCAAAATCTATATGTAGATATATAATTATATGAAGCTTAAAACCTTGGGTTCAACAATCTTCCCATTTTTTATGACAAATACTTAGTAGAACTCTGAAGTCCATAATAATACTTAAGCTCCCCCTAGAATGTGCATCAGTTTTTCAAGCAATAGATAAACATGGCATACGCATAAAATCTGAGGCATTGTGACTGAAAAGCAGGTCATATTTTATGTCACAATTAAAGGTGTAATGTTGGTGGAACTCTATTATGAACTGCCCATGACTAAACTCTAGACACCTCTTTATCAGTGAAGCAGATTCGACATGTACCAATCATACTATTTACATATTACTAGTACGCAAGTATTGCCTAGAGTTGTCTTCTCATTGTCGAGATGCCTCCACACTATTACCAGCTGACTCCAGCAGAGCCAAGTACTCATTTATGGCTTCGCCTTCATTTGTAACTTCAATGTCATAGTCTGTTAAAGCGTCTCCTTTCGCTAGTTCTCCAGCCAGTGCATCTTCCATCTCTGCATCCCTCTCTTCTGCTTCACTTGCAGTTGATGGTCCTCCAAAATCATTACTGCTGCCAGAAGCATCAGGAAGTATTGGTGCGGAAGAATTGGCACTGTTATCAGCACCAACTGTGGGGTTTGAATCAGATTGTGAGAGAAGTTGATGCATAGCTTGCTCAATAGTACCACCAGCCTGAAGAGCGGCAACCACTGCACACAAGTGATGACATCAGAACCTTGCTACTTACCCTAAAGAAAATCGGGTGAAGTTGTTGAATTCTACTCATGTTTCTCCCAGACATCTTTTTTTTGATAAGTAGTTTCTCCCAGACATCTTACCACCCTAGTTCTCATCAAAATGCTAAAGGAAAACAATGGATTTGGTGGAAATTTCAATGAGTTTTCTAGTCATTGGTTTCCTCATGAATACTAATTTCCGGGATCGAAACCAATAATTGTATGCTGCTATAATGTAGAGTATGAAGAGCCAGAGAAAGGGAATTTGATGAAGGCCGTTCAGCGACTTTAGTTTCCAAAGAAATGGGTCTTCTTGAAACTAGAGCTGTTCGGGAAATAAACCTAAAAATAACTACTGTAAGTGAGTATATGCTGCGATGCAATAAGTTACCTCTTGATCTTTCAAAGCCCATACGTACAAGCTGCTCAATTGCAGTTTCTGATGCTTGTCGTGTTCTTTTTCTTTTCCTTGATTCAATATCAACCTGTAGACAAAGAAAGAAAATACTGGTAGGGTGAGTTAAAATGAAAAACCAAACTTATTGCAGGGGAAAGGCAACGTGACCTGTATGGCCGAATTTGCTTCTGGATCTGTCAAATTATCCAATGCCTTCTCAAAGTCATTCTCATTTCTTCGAAGTGCTTCAGCAGCAAGCTCCTTCTCAAACCTGCCAAATCAAGCAATTCTTTGCATATATGACTAGTGATAACGGATGTGAGAATAAATGTATTTGTACCATGCACATACTTACGGATAGTAGGTATCAAACTGAAGCTTCAGTTTAATATTAAAGTTCTCAAAAAAAAAAAAAAAAAA
>QEOT01124258.1:38078-75548 GCA_003123785.1 Pterocarya stenoptera | reverse complement strand
GGGGGGGGGGGGGGGGGGGGGAGGTAACTATGGCCTAATTTCAAAATCCCAAAATTACAATCATGAAAACATTTTTTTTTTTGATAAATAAATTACAATCATGAAAACATATGGGGTTGAATTAATTATTCCAAGAAAACCATACAATATCAAAAAATCAATTAAGTAACTAATTTAAATGTATTAACCACTTGCAAAAACTGGACTGCCACTGACCTCTCCCATGGTGAGCACTTCTAATGCATCTTTGTAGTTCTCACTCCTAATTAGTTGCTTTCCATTTGCATGAAGCATCAGTCCCATCATTACTGCCCTGTAATATGAAAGTTTGTTCAAATCTTCAGCATTGTGAAAGGGATCATAGATCCTTAAATCCCTCAATAAAAGAATTTCATGCTCACATCTAACAGCACTTTCAAAATATTATATGCAAAACTTAACTATTTACCATACCGCTGATCAGTTTCAGATCCCAACTGTACAATCTGTCCACTTTGATCTTCAACCTCTATGTTAAAGTCTTCAACTGGTAGTGAACCATCTGCATGCCTTTTGGCCAGTGCCGTGGCAGCTGCCCTGTTGCGACAGATATTCCATCGAGTTAGAAAGAACAGACTCACAGGCAAAGCATTAAAATGAAAGCAAAAAAGTAATCCTTTCCCTAGGCAATCAACATAACCCAAAGCAACAACAAAACTATGCATGCCTACCAAGAATATTGAAAAGACAAAATGTCATTATCATGTTATCATGTGGAATATAATGCAGGTCTATTAAATGAATAGTATACAATGTAATAATAACTCCTAACAAACTACAGAACATAGTCATTCCAATGGCTGCTTGCTTGGTGCTCTTTTTGGGCTTTCATGCATGCCTTCACCACATTGGGTATGCAGACAACAGATAAACAACCACTCCCTCACCCCTTCACTTGGATAGAAAACTTCATTTATGGAAAATGATAAAAACAGCTGGGGCCATGTGTGGCACACCAGACATATAAATTGGGCACTAGAATAACCATTTAACCAGCTCCTCTGATTTTCCAAAGCCACTATATTGGAGGGCATATATCAAATCCTAGAGAAGCATTTCCAATTATTGCTTTCACAATTACTGGATTCGTGTGGAAGATACTATTGCATTAGGGTTAATTCAACACACACTCGAGACAATAGTACTCTTGTGATGATTACATCACAGATTTCTATCGAGTTGGACAACAGCCTATCTATCCACTTTGGGTAATGCTTGGGAAATCGTATATAATAGGAGCATTCCATCTTAAATGATTGATGGCATGAGATGTAACCACAAACTTTGTATATTTGATTGCAGCACCAAAGTGGGGCTAAAAAAAGACTTAATTGTATGAGAAATAAAATAGTATAAATGAAAATCTTTACTCAGCTGAGGACAATAAGAATTAGACCTAAGAGTGGTATGTTTCTTACAGTTTGAACCAAAATAACATTAAATGGAATATTCTATTCTACTCTGAATTTCTATTAGACAGATTCCGTGGAACCAAATTAGAATATGATGAAAATACGCCCCAACCCTTCACTTGGATAGAAAACTTCTTTTATGGAAAATGATAAAAACAGCTGGGGCCATGTTTGGCACACCAGAGAGACATATAAATTGGGCACTAGAATAACCATTTAACCAGCTNAAAAAAAAAAAAAACTCAGAAATTACATTCAGAAAAAAACCGTATTAAAGCTATGCACTATAACTCAACTTTCTTATCAAATTGCATTTGCAATTATAATTTTAACAACAAACAAATTACTTACCAACGAACTGCATTACAGAGAAAGGGAGAGAGAAGGTGAGTTATGCAACTGCATTACAGAGAAAGGACATCGAAAATATCCTTCCAAAATCAATTAACAAACCCAGGATCAAAATAGAAAAATTAACAAACCCACGATCAAAAGACACAAACTTAAACAAGCACAAAGACTCAACAATATACATTGCTTATGAGGAACAACGAACCTCTCATCAAAATTAGTAAAAGGAATAATCAAAAGCCAACCTGCTTTTATTTCTTCGCAAGTAAAAACAACAAAAAACAAATCTAAAAGAGGGAAAGCATGCATAAAGACTTGCAAGACTCACTTGACTCTGCTGAGTCTCCGAGAGCGTTCCTCCTCGGCCAGCAACCCCTCCTCCAAGGACTTTCCCTCCTCGATGCTGCCCCGACTGGCGAGAATCCTAGCGTTGTTCTTGACGCCCAGTTGGGCCAGCTTCTCTGTGCCATCGCCATCTCTCAAGACCTTTCCTGCGCAAATCAAATTGATCGACTCGGGGCCGCAGTTTGACCGCTTTGCCACCTCTATCCTCAGCATGGGCACGGTCCATTCCTCCAGTACCACCTCTATCACACCAGCCCATGTCCCTCCTATCTTCAGCTTCGCCATTGAGAAAAAAGATACAGATCATAGGTTGCGCTCTGATGGACTTTAAACTAATGAATTTGCTTTACAGGTCGAGGAAACAAAGAGGCGAGGAGATTTGCTTGGGGAGTAAGAAAGAGTCGGTTTTCGATTGGGTTGGAAACTACAAACTAATGACTTTGCTTTAGAGGTCGTCTGTGTCGTCAGCGTAGCATTTGTTTCCTCAAAGCTATCGAGAATATGCTTTGTTTTAATTTTAATTTTAATTATTTTTAAAAAGTAACGAAAAAATTGGTATTTTTTTTTAATACCAAATTTTTAAGAGAAATGTATAAGCTTTCATAAAAATAAATGTACAATGTAGTTTCATGTGTTAAATTAGTTGTAAAGTTATTTTAATTATAAAATAGATTTAACGTATCGCAAAAAATCATATCACTTGTTTGGGGCACGAGATGAGATATAAAAGACTCATTTAATGTCATTTTATCTCATCCCATATTATTCCCAAACATAATATAAATATAAAATTTTTAAACTAATCATTACAATTTTTTCAAACTAATCATTACAACTTTTTAAAATTTTAAATAAAAAATAAAAAACAATTCTAACTTTTTCAAATTCCAAACACAAATAATATTATTAAACTATATTTTTACAATATTTTAATTTTATAATATTTTTTATTTAACTTTTTTCTCTTTTTTCCCAAAATCTAAAAAATACTAAACTTAAACTATCTCATTATTATTCACAAAATATCTTATTATTATTCATAAAATTCACATCTCATCTCACTTCTCAAATAAGCACGAATTTTTTTTGTGACTATAGCACTATATGGTATTAAGTTATTTGAGATTATTTATTATATCCAACTTATGAGCCAATCATTTGATGTCACGTCATAAGATGTTGAGAGGATGATAGTAAAATAGATGATAAATAAAAATTTCCTCTAAGATAATATATATATATATATAGTTTTAATTTTCTTTTGCTAATTGCCATTTTTCTTTTTGAAACCTGCTAATTGTCGTGTTAGTTATTAGGACGTTGAATGATTAAGGTAATTAATCTACTATCCTAGTAGGATTTTAGTTGTTATAGATTTTCCCAAACTTGATTAATCTTTATCAGGTTTATTCTATGAACAATATTTACAACCTCCTCTCATTTCTTCCATTTTTTTCTTCTTTTAAGATCAAATTAAGCATATATTATAAAAAGCTAATCAAATTTGTTACAAACCAATATAAAGGGGATCTTAATTGCTTTGAAAATTCAAGACCTGGGATCTTAGTGGTGGGTGGTATGCTTCTAAATTGAAAATTGGAGGCTGTGTATTGGGCTATGAATGTACATCTCAATTTTGGAATCAATTTTTTTGTACTTTCCAATGCATTGAGGTTTGGAGAAGGTGCATAAAATGCTTACAATTAATTGATTTAGTCAGGCTTGTGTCAAATGGGAATTCATGATGGCCATAGTCACCACAAATGAGTCACTAATTTCTAGGAAAACTTTGCCAAACTTCCTCACCAATGTCTTTGGGTCTGTAAGCAGTCATGCTTATTGTTTCTTCATTTTTCAAAACTTTAACTCTACCGAATAGCAAATAATAACACCCTATATATTTACAAATGTTTAAATTTCAATAGAAACACATAAAAAGTCCATACATTTTAGTAGAAAATAGATAAATGATCAATCGAAAAAGGTTTATCAAAAGTTATAAACCTCATATTTGAAAATCAAGAACAAGCATATAGACATATGCAAACATCATTACGCAAAGCTACATAATTTAGAAAGTACATGACAACTTACAAGATTTCACAATTAAAGAAATAAAAAGACTTGGTGATGCGCACTTCAATGAAGCTAAACCACACCTGACGCCAATAAGGATTTATATACAGAACTACAACAATTGCCAACAACACTATTGTGTAAGACACACCGAAACTTATGCGGAAAAAATCCATGTCAATGAAACCACCACATTCTTCTCCCTTATCATTAGATGGCAATCCAGTTTTGATCCTGGAATTAGGTAGTGGAGGTCCATACAGAAGAGGATTCCCCTTATAGCTGCTTTCATCGAAGGTTCCAAATTGACCTTTTCTTTCTGGTGTTCTTCCCGATAAATTATTGTCAGCCACACTAAAGACAGCTAGAAAGTTTAACTCTATAAGTTGAGGGGGGATGCTGCCATTCAACTTATTGTGGGAGAGATCCAAGCTCTCTATTACTTCTAGTTCCGAGAATGTTGTGGGGATTGATCCAGTTAGATTGTTGTGCGACAAGTTCAGCGCACGGATGTTGCTCAAGTTTCCAAGCTCAAGTGGAATTTCACCAGATAAACAATTGCATGAGAGGTCTATTCCAGACATATAATTGAGGATATCACCCTTATAGGAGTCAGTTCTTCTCTTAGTTGTGAACTCTACTTCTTGTTGTGCATCCACATCCGGGAAATTATCATCATCTATATTTCCAAAAAATGCTTGTGTCTTTGTTTTCCAGTCTGTCAATCCTCCAGAGAAACCATATGTTCCACCTACTAGACTGGTTTTTTGGTCAGTTGCCCCAAAACTAATGTTGCTCAAGCAATGAGGTATTGGACCAGTAAAAGTATTATTTGAAAGATCCAGCATGGTTAAGTTTCCAAGAAGGCATATTTGAATTGGTATCCTTCCTTGTAAGTAATTAGCTTTCAAGAGGAGGACGCTCAATGATGAGAGGTTTCCGATCCAATCCGGAATGTTGCCAGTTATGCGGTTATCTCTAAGATCTAATGTTACCAGAGCAGAGCTATTCTTGAATGCACTTGTAATGGGACCACTTAGCCTATTTTTTCCCAGATGAACATGTTTGATGTTCAATGAATTGAAGCAAGATGGTATGAAGTCAGACAAATTATTCTTGGAAAGGTCAAGAAATCTAATTTGTTTGACTTTGCATAACTCAATCGGAATAGGACCTTCAAGTTGGTTTTTGGCCAAAACAATTTGAACCAACTTGGTCATGTTGCCAATCCATCTTGGAAGCATACCTGACAAAGAGTTGCTACTAAAATCAAATGCTATCAAGGAAGCACTACTATTGGATAAGCAATATGGAATCTTTCCCGAGAAATGGTTGTGGTCCAAATATAAAAAATTGAGGGATTTTAGATTATTTATGGCAGGAAATAATTGGCCACTTAACTTATTATTTGACAATTTGAGGTATCTCAAATTGAGGCAACCCATTCCCAAATGGTCTGGTATTGTTCCTGACAAATGATTGCTAGACAAATCCAACGTTCTCAAGGAAACTAAATTACCTAAAGAAGTTGGAATTATGCCTACAAATGCATTTTGAGACATGTTTAAATTCTCTAAATTGGGAAAAACGAAACCCAAGTTTGTTGGAATCGGACCTCCTAGATCATTATTCGAAATATCTATTCTTCGAATATGGGGATTAGGACGAGAGGGTACTTGGAAAGGGTTTGTGAAACTGTTATTCCTTAAATTAATAATCTCCAATCTTGTATTGTTTTCCAGCAACCAAGTGGGAAACTTTCCCACCAAATTATTGTGCGAGAGATCAATTGCTTGTAACTTATATTGGTAATGAAGGAATTTGGGAATTGTTCTAGTGGGTCTTCTAGCAAGGCTACTTGACAACAACAGAACCTTCAACTGAAAGTATGAAGTCCAACTTTGAGACTCTATTTCATCAACAAGTTTGTTATACGACAGAAAAAGGTACTCAAGTGACTGCAAACTAGACATAGAAATGCTTCCATTGAAGTTATTGAATGCGAGACCCAATACTCGAAGTGTAGTCATGTTTGCCAAACAAGAAGGCAATCTCCCTTCAAGATGATTATAACCAAGGTCTAACTCTTGTAGATTCTTGAGTTCACACCAGCCTGTAAAATAAGTAGATTTTTAATTATGCTACTAAGATCAGCTTGTTTATGATCATCAACAAATTTGGAAAAAGTGTTTCTACCTTGGTTGGGTAAGCTGCCATTGAGTCCACAAGTACTCATTGATAATGCATTAAGAGAACTCATCACTCCAACTTTATGAAGAAAGCTTTTGTCGATGGATGAATAATCCAAATACAACTCCTGTAAGTTCTTTAGCTTTCCAAGCTCTAAAAAAAACAATAACACAAGTTTTAGATATTTATTATGTGCGTTGAAATTACTTATCATGTGCATTGATAAGTAATTGAACTTTGAGACTTACCCTGGATATTAATTCCCCCATCCAACTTAGCTTCTCTCAAATATAGTTTCTTGAGAGATGGAATATTACAAATGAATCTCATGTCTGTGAAGTTATTACCATCTAGGTAAAGCTCCTCTAGCTTACTCAATGTAAAACCTGCAATAATTTTACAATGAGTAAAAAATGAATCAGAATAGAAAACATAAATATAAGTAAGGTAAATCAAAATAGAAGAAATACTACCTAACTAGCTAGCTAATACAATATATACCAACCTTTATTAATTGGGACCCTTCCACTAATCTTATTCCCCGACAAAGATAGTATCTTAAGCGATGCAATCTTGCCAAGGGATGGCAAGATGCTTTCATTAAAGTCATTATAATCCAAGTATAGCTCCTCCAGCTTGCTCAAAGCAGAAAATCTTTCAAAACCTGCAATTGTGATTTTTCAATATCCAAAGCTGTGTACAATAAATCCTAAAATACAACAAATTGGTATATATGGGAGTGTGTCCAATGATTTGAGCTTGTGGAAACCGATGTCTGTTCGATTCCATGCTCCATATATTTGGACCAACTTTAAATCTAAGGCCAAGTCACCTTTGAAATGAGTCAATAACCGGATTAATCATATTGGTTAATATAGCTGAATAAGTTTATGAGAAGTGATTTTATATTTCCTTTTTACAATAAAAACAGCAATTTATTATTGATACTTACCTTGGGTATTATTATAATTAGCTTCGTAATTATCCCATTGTTTGATTCCTCGCAAAGATAGTTTCTTGAGCGTTGCAATCTTGGCAAGGGATGGCAAGAGGCTGTCATTGAAGGGAATAAAATACAAGTAAAGCTCCTCCAGCTTGCTCAACCCAGACAATCTTTCCAAACCTACAATAATTTCGGTTAAATTCATGAGTACGTATCCACATCAAAATATTAAGTATAATAGTCAACTAATTTCTCATCTCACAAGAAAAATGGAAGAAATGCTATATATCACAATTAGTTATATACACAGACCTTCTTTTGATACTCTAAAATTGTAAGTGTAACCGTCCAAATCCAGAGACTTGAGCTCTTGAAAGGGAAGAAACAAAGAGGTATTCAAGTACCAATATTTTGATCCACAACTACTCCAAGAATCCCTCGAGTACCAATAGATCAACCAATCAAGATCAATATCAGTTACATGGCCTGTGATGTTGCTACACTCGACACCTCTCCAATTGCAACAATCAGTAGTAGTACTCTCTTTTTTGGTAATTAAGTTGGAAGATGGTGAAAAAGATTCTTTTGGGTAGTTGATCAGTAGGAAAAGAGCATTTTGCTCTTCCTTCAAACAAGTACCAGAGCAGGCAGGGATGATACATGCTTGAACCCAGACCAAAATAATAATGGACCAACAAAAACACCCCATCTCCATTGATCAACTACAATAAGACTCCGAAAGGTTTTGTTTAAATAGGCCACCGACACCCAATACATTGTTTTTAAATGGCGCTCCCGTTGGGTCCCCATAAGTTGATCTTATCGCAACTATTTGAATAACGTAATAGGGCATTGACTACAACCACAATTAAAATAACGTAAGTAAGCATACATGGTAGGGCAAGTCTTCTCTGAATTTCTATGGCGTGAATGCTCTGAATGGTCAATAGAGTCTGAGGAAATGCGTACAATATTTAGGCCTCGTTTTAAGAAACTATATCATCTCATCTTATTCTATATCATCTAAATACAACTCTAAAAACAAAACAACAACACAAGCTTTAGATATTTATCATGTCATGTATTGAAATTCTTAAGAAATCACTACCATCTTAGAGAATATGAAGTACACCGAAAAACAGGACAATATATATATATTATGGGTACACAAAAGCCAACAACTTGAGGTGGCACTTGTACGTCTTCCATCTAATATTCTAGGTTGGGAAATACTCTATTCGCAAAGGAATTACATAAAAATAATCTCATAAACTGATGTCGTTTGATATGATTTGTCCAATTATAAAATTGTTTTTATTGTAAAGTAGATCTAACGAATCAGATGAAGTCACGTCAGTTCGTTAGATTACTTTTGTGTAATTCTTTTGTGAATGTAGTAGTATTCATACCTATGGCAAATTGATAAGTAATTGAACTTTGAGACTTACCCTGGATATTAATTCCCCCATCCAACTTAGCTTCTCTCAAAGATAGTTTCTTGAGAGATGGAATCTTAGAAATGAATCTCATGTCTGTGATGTTATTTCCATCCAAGTAAAGCTCCTCTAGTTTACTCATTTTAAAACCTGCAATTAATAATTTTGATATTCCATTATTTATTAGAAAAGTCTGTAAACAATGAATCAGATTAGAAAACAGAAATATAAGTAAGGTAAATGAAAATAGAAGAAATACTACCTAACTAGCTAATACAATATATACCGACCTTTATTAATTGGGACCCTTCCACTAATCTTATTCCACCTCAAAGATAGTTTCTTAAGCGATGCAATATTGCCAAGGGATGGCAAGATGCTTTCATTGAAGTCATTATCATCCAAGTATAGCTCCTCCAGCTTGCTCAACCCAGACAATCTTTCAAAACCTGCAATTGTGATTTTTCAATGTCCAAAGCGGTGTACAATAAATCCTAAAATACAATAAATTGGTATATATGGGAGTTATGTGTCCAATTATTTGAGCTTGTGGAAATAACCGATGTCTGTTCGATTCCATGATCCATATATTTGGACCAATTACTTTAAATCTAAGGCCAAGTCACCTTTAAATGAGTCATGATCATGCTACTTAATTTTCTTGAAAATAGGTTTTGGGGGCTCTTTCATGATTTTGTCTCTTGCAACACTAACAACAAATGGAAAGAATTTAGTTATTGACTATTTCTTCCAAAAAAGTCAATAACCGGATTAATCATATTGGTTAATGATATAACTGAATATAATGATAGTCATTATATTAGTTCTTTAAAACAACCAGAAATTTTAATAATTCCGTAAAATACAGATCAAGAGATTGTAAAACTGATGGTATTATATTCTGAGTAATACTGGATCATATAGATCCTAGTAATTAAGCTTAATGTGGGTATTAGATTTGTATTTTTTAAAATTATAATAGAAAATCAATCAGAAAAAGAAAAATATATTTAAAAAGGAAAATCGATTTAATCCTGTGCTTTTTTGTTATGAAAGTAATGAGATCATGAACTTGAATTTTGAATATTTTGTGACTATTTTATTGGGATTTTTTGCTAATTGGTCGGATCTACTAATATTAGATATTTTTATACAGACCCACAATGGTTTATATAGACTTCACGTTTATAGTGCAGTACAATAACACAATGGAAATTGTATTTCTTCCAATCCGTTAAGCTTTGTGAGTGACGTGGCTAAGAGGTGATTCCTCTGTTTTGCTCCTCTGCTGTGCATGTGTATTGTTGGCTGAGTTAGTTATTGAAGATGCCTAAATAACAAGTGATTTTATATTTCCTTTTTACAATAAAAAGAGCAATTTATTATTGATACTTCTTACCTTGGCTATTATTAGAAGCAGCTTCGTAATTATCCCACTCCTTCATTCGATACAGAAATAGTATCTTGAGCGTTGCAATCTTGGCAAGGGATGGCAAGAGGCTGTCAGTGAAGGGAATATAATACAAGTAAAGCTCCTCCAGCTTGCTCAAACCAGACAATCTTTCCAAACCTACAATAATTTTGGTTAAATTCATGAGTACGTATCCACGTCAAAATATTAAGTATATTCAACTAATTTCTCATCTCACAAGAAAAATGGATCGAAGAAATGCTATATATCACAATTAGTTATATACACAGACCTTCTTTTGGCACCCTAAAATTATATCTGTAACCGTACAAATACAGAGACTTGAGCTCTTGAAAGGGAAGAAACAAAGAGGTATTCAAGTACCAATATTCTGATCCACGACTAGTACTCCAAGTATCCCTCGAGTACGAATAGATCAACCAATCAAGATCAATATAGGTTACACGGCCTGTGATGTTGCTGCACTGGACACCTGTCCAATTGCAGCAATCAGGAGTAATCTCTTTGTTGGTAATTATGTTGGAAGATGGTGAAGAAGATTCTTTTGGGTAGTTGATCAGTAGGAAAAGAGCATTTTCCTCTTCGTCCAAACAACCAGAGCACCCAGGGATCATACATGCTTGAACCCAGACCAAAATAATAATAATGCACCAACAAAAACGCCCCATCTCCATTGATCAACTAATTGCTTAATTTCTACTCTTTAAGTAATTACAATAAGACTAGCAAAGGTTTTGTTTAAATAGGCCACCAGCACCTACCCACTCTTGTTGGGTCCCAACTATTTGAATAACGTAATAGTGCATTATTGACTACAACCACAATTAAAATAACGACATATGGCTGGAAATTAACGACATATATATGGACGCCATTTCCAAATACGCATATTTCCCCGGATGACTATCTAGAAAGTCTTCCACGATGATGACATATATATCCGTGCCTACTTGGTTCCCTTGACACAGTCATGATGCAGATCGAGATAGAGATAGGACAAACAAAGCTGCTAGCTTTTGAATCAATGTTTTTTAGTATGATTGACTCTGTTTTCAATCTTTTGCTGCTTTAAAATTCTTAACCCGGCCAACTTCTTTTGCTTTCATCACGAGTTAAGAGAGGGCCAATCAAGGTGGGGTGAATGAGGAATCTCAAGCATTTTTATATAATTCTAAAATTTTAAGGCAAGTTTTCTCTGAATTTCTATGGCGTACAATATTTAGGCTTCCTTTTTTGAAAAAGTATCTCATCTTATTCTATATCACCTAATCATTACAATTTTCTCAAATTTTTAAAGAAAATATATTAAAAATTTTAACTTTTTCAAATATTAAAATAAAAATAATATTCAAACAATATTTTAATTTTTAATATTTTAATTCAATTTTCATCTCAACTCACTATCCAAACCAGATTAATAATTTCATACAGACAAACATGAGAAGCCTATTGGAAATGCTTCGCTATATATACATGCAATTGAACAAATCAAACCAAATCGAAACGAAAATTACTGCATGTTTTATACTATTTTATGGAGTTAATAAGAATTGTTTTATACGAGAATTAAGAGCTGCCCATTTTTAACCCCCTCAATTCATATCCCATTTGATGTTAGAGTCTTGCAATAAATTTTACATATGCGAGTCTCCAAAGCTATTGCTCTAAGCAACAACGTACAACACCCGTTAATACCGCTCTAAAACACGGTACCAGAAAATATATCTTTCATCAGTTCCACAAATGCTATGCAATTCAACTGATCATGCCGAAGATCTGAGTCCAATGATGCTTAACTGACATATTCAATATTACTAGCATTGGATTATCTCGAGAAGGCAGATCGGCACAAAAACAACATGAAAAGATGTTAGATGAAGGTTGGCATTTCTCGGTTGGGCAAGGAAAGGGGGGCGATCGACATTACGCTCAAGTGAATATTTTGGTCATAACTTTAGCTACGGGTATTAAAATCATGCATATGACTCCAATTCTGAAAGTTCTATTCGATGCCCGTCTCAGCTTTGCTTGGTGCCTGGTGGACCACCTTTCCAATCCCAAAATCAGTCATTTTTGCTCTGAAGCATCACTTAACGAAATATGGACGCAATTTCCAAATAAATTTTTATATAAATAATTTGTTTTGCATTTCGTCTCTTACTTTCTCCATATACGCATATTTCCACCGATGACCATCTAGAAAGTCTTTCATGATGATGACATATCCATGCCTACTGGGTTCATCCTAGACGTCTTAGAGCCTTATTAATGACATGTCCTTATAGCTGGTAGTAATCACGGTTGCATTATTTGACCAGAAGACCTTGACTCGGTCATAATGGAGAGGAGGTAGAGATGGACAAAGAGAGCTAGCTTTTGAATCATTGATTTTTATTATAACTGACTCTGTTTTCAATCTTTTGCTTTGAAACTCTTAACCCGACCAACTTCCATTGCTTTCAACTAGGTGGGGTGAACGAGGAATCTCAAACATTTTTATATAATTCTAAAATTTTAAGAAAATTTATATTTTTATCATACTATGACAAATCAATAGTGTCTCATTAACATATCCATACGTACGCTATATTTAATTACTATACATATAAGTACTCCACATAAATCAGTACTCTAAAATATTCATAATTTCCTTCTCAAACATCACTCAAATACAAATAATTTTCAATTTCAAATTTTAAACTTTTTTCTTTTAATCTTACCTAAACATTACAATTTTCTAAAACTTAAAACATAAAAATCAATATAACTTTTACAAACTTGAAAATAAAACACAAATCAATATAACTTTTACAAACTTCATAATAAAAAAAATATATTTAAAATAATTTTTTAATTTTATGATATTTTAAAGAAACACCATCATCAATTTAAAGAAAAAATGGTTAAAAGAGTGTCAGGTAGTTTTGGTTATTTATAACTCTAAAAATGCCTGATCGTAGACTACCATATAGATTAGAGGAATCATGCTATGTTCATAAAAAGACATGGCAGATGTAAAGTTAACAAAACTAATGTAGCTAAATATAATCCGATCCCCTTGATTTCTTAATTACAAAAACAAATACTTCATTAATCAAATATTGTTAATCTTACAAAAGTGATGACATAAATTACAATAAATTAGAAAAGTGTATACTATCAAGAACTTCACAAAAAGTGTATTAAGAAGATAGTACACTGATGATCACCGTTGATCACAACTTTATAAAAGGCTTCTACCCGGGTGTTAGAACTTTGCAAAAAGTTTCTGATCTCGCTGCAAACAATCCAACGAATGCTAATTGATTTAGTACTTGATAAGTCCTAGACTTTGAAAAAGTTCGAAGTTGAAGTATTGGCCTCCTCTCCCAAGTAACATTTAAGATTGAAATAAGATAAAATTAATTAAGCTAGCCCACATGATACCCTAAAATCTTTTTTTATATGGTTAAAAATTAGGAGTACTGTAAGAAAAAACTGATCAAACCGATTAAACTGAAAAGAATCGGATCGGTTTGGTCGATCCGATTCGGTCGGTTTTCTAGAAACCAAAACTGATTAAAAACCAATTTGGTATCGATTTTCAAGATTTGAAAGCCGAATTAGACCAAACAAAAGCGAAATATATATATTTAATTTCTTATATTAAATATATTCTTTTTTTTTAATTTTTATGCTATATATATTACACAAACTATAAAATTAATATAATATAAAATTTTAATATTATTTTTTATGCCTCGTCAATATGAACTTACTCTTAAATATGAATATGAATATTAAGCTATTAATATGTTATTATTTATCCTTATAGATTAAGTTACATACTTACACACACACACACATATATATATATATATATATAATAAGCTGGCATCATAAGGTTTCAAATTAATAACAGATGGACGTCATTTCCATATAACTTTTTATATGTATAATTTGTTTTGCATTTTCATCTTTATTTTTCCATATAATACGCATATTTCCACCGATTACTATCTAGAAAAGTCTTTGATGACATATCCGTGCATACTGGGTTCCTAGAAGTCTTCGATCCTTAGTAATGACATGTCCTTATAGCGCTAGGCAGTAATCGTACGTGGTTCCCTTGTTTTAGAAGACCTTGACTCAGTGATAATGGTGATAGAGATGGTGATAGATCAAGCATTTGAATGTTGATTTTTAGCCTATGATTTTTAGCATTCAATTTTTTCTCTCTCATTTCTCAAAATCAAATAACACATATTAACTCAAATCATTTCACTAGTATTCACAAATCATTTAACTACTATTCACAAAATTTTCATCACATGTCACTACCTAAACATGATGCTCTAACTCTTCTTCAAAATCCCATATAGCATGGCTTTTATCCAACGTTGGAGTAGAATAAGAATTAATTATTCTAACGGCTAGCTAAACAACAAAAGCTAGAGATTGAGAGAAACGCAAACGGATATAGAACTTTGAGAAAAACTTTGATATTAAGATATTTTTTTGTAAAAATCGAATATATCTTATGAAGCCCACAAGTTGGACTTAAATAGCTAAGGAGAAGAAAGTAAAATTCCAATTATGGATAAATAATAAAATACAGAATAAGATAAGCCTCTCACTAAAATGGGATCGAGATGGAGACCACCAGGTGTAGCGTGGTGAGCACGACGTGCGCGTCAAAGAGAGATTTTCGACTTAAGGTCATACGAGTAATTTTGATATCCATAGACAAAGTTATGGCCAAAATGTTTATGTATGTGCGATGTCACTCCTCTTTCCTCGCCTAACCTAGAATTCCCAAGTAACATTTAAGATTGAAATAAGATAAAATGAAGCTAGTCCATTTACCCTAAAATCATTTTTTAAATGGTTAAAAACGAGGAGTGTAAGAAAAAACCAATCAAACCGATTGAACTGAACGGCTGGTTCGCTCAATTTGGTCTCCTAGAAATAAAAACCGATTAAAAACTGGTTCGATATCGGTTTTCAAGATTTGAAAAGCGAATTAGACCAAACCGAAGCAATATATGTATACATATTTAATTTCTTATACATAATATATTATAACTTTTTTAATTTTTATGCTATATATATTACACATATTATAAGAATTTCTTCTTTCAATGTTTACTATAGGTTGGTCAAAGGTAATTCTAACAGTGTCATCCAAATATTGCTAAATATAATCACGATTAAGTTCATCATTTGAAATTCTAATAGGAGGAGCTTCATGTTCTAAAGTTCATTCATTGGGAAGAGAAATATATTTCCAATAGATCATTTTTGAAACTTGAATATTAGCATAAGGAGTAGAACTCTGGATTAACAAAGTTTTATTTTCTGAAGTTTTCAAAATAGCTTTAGGATTCAAATTAGTTTTTAAAATCCTATAATAAATGCGGTACACAATGGCAAGAGGTTTGCTACCTTCTTCAATTTCATAACCAGAAGTTAAAATATTTAAAGTCAAAACTTTCAGAATATTAGGATCATCCAAAGCAAGAGTTAAATCAGGAAAACAATCAAAGTGGACAGGACCACTAAACAGAGAAGATTGAATCATGCCAAGGATGCTAGTTTCAAATTTCTAGTATCACGTAAACAAAGAAGTACTGAAGCATTGATGTCTTTCCTCATTATAGGCTTAACAGCAACTTGAACAGAACCAATATGCAAAAATTTGTAACCTTTTACCAGAAAATCTTGAATTGATTTTCTATTAAACAAGCAACATTTCTCATGAGTTTTTGAAATAGTATAGGTTTGTTCAATAGTTTTAACATTGAACTCAGTTTTGAAAGAAAACTGAACCCAAGTGGTTTTGTAAATAGATTTAGCATCAATCTTTGAAAAACTCCAACAATTGAAATCAACATAGTCAGTTTCTTTAACAGAAATTTTTTTTACATAATCATGGTATCTAAGCCATGTGGCTTCTAATGGATTGATTACTTCTCTTCATCCTGTTTATTGTGTTATCTCCAAATCTCTGCTCTGTGCTTATTCATTCCTTTTTCATTCTTGTTTCTGTTGGCGCTACCCTGTCTGTAATTGACTCCCTAGAATCATGTCTATAAGGCCTGTTTCACCAAGAGAGCGTGTGGGGCAAGAGAGGGTACAAGGTTGGACCTAGGGTATGTGTTACGAAATGCAACAAAACCATGAGTGAGAATAAGTCTAGTAGGTACTAAGTTTTGTTTTGGTTGGTTTCATAATTAATAGAATGTTTAGATCTAATTCATCTATTGGTTCCAGGTTTAGTATACCACCTAAATACTGACAAACACGTAATTTTATTCTCACTTGGATGGAGGATGGGTAGAAAATGTTCAGCTGACACGCATATATCACGTACCCATCAAAAGGTAATACGTACCTTCTAAATCGATATAAATCCATATGGGTAGTGTTACTTGTCAAAGCTTTTTCCACCCACCTCCCCGGTCCCAACGTTAATGTCGACTACACTGCAAGAGCTCACTCTTGGCTAGTGTCAAGGAGACAAAGGACCCCATTTGATGCTGCCATGCACACTTCCACTTATATATAGTGCTCGATCTCTTTGAATCGCCCTTTTTCTTATTGTCTTTTTTTTTTTTTTTTGGCTTTTATAAAATATCCATCCTAAAGACTAATGGAAATCATTAATTTGCAATATCTTTACAATGAGTTATGTTATGTGCTAAACTTGTGTGCAGCTCTCATTTAACTAACTTAATTTGGATCAGCTATTTTTTTAAAAAAATAAATAGTTTGGTGCATCATTGATAGGTAGTATTGTTTATGATTCTAGGTCTTTTGGATTAAGAGTTGGGTCTTTGGCAATTCATATTTGGGACAGAGACAATATCATGAGTTTAAGTCACGGAGGGAGTAACCTATAGGTTGGATTAAAATCATGTTAAATATAGATAGATGATTAGAGCTGAGAAAAGAAAAGGAACTACCATAGAATCAGTGCCAATAGACTAGGTCGTCATGGACGTCGGATTCAAAAGCATGGTTGATTGTTATGCTCTTGATAGTTAGATTTTTAACAAAATTAGTATCTAATAGTTTTAAGACTTTTGGATAAATGATTAGACCTTTAACGAATGCATAAATTAAAGATGTTGTAAGGGAATTCCCCCCTTCAGTCCCAACGGGTCTGAGAACAGCAACTAAAGGAACTAGAACCGAAGGCCCAGCCTAGAACAAATAAAATCTCCAACCCGGCCCATGGGTAGGCTCTTCTGGACGTAACCTGCATGAGGGAACGTGCTGCAGGGAATGAGTCTCATCGACTTGAAAATCCATCGAGTAGTGTCCAGCTCTTGAGTGCTTGTCCGTGTAGTGGGCGTAATGTATGAGGAGCCCTCGATCCTCTGATAGGAGGGACATCAACGAACCACCAAGGATACTAGTGGGGAGAAGGAAATCAGAAAACTACGCCGCATTAATGGCACCATTATCCGAGCTACACGCCATATTAATGATGACGTCGCATAGGTCTGTCCTCCCAGACTTATGGTATAAATAGCAAGTACAAGGTACAAGAAAACTCTCTCTGGTCCCTATACTCTTTCACTTATTTACAAGCTTCCAAGAGAATTAACTAACTTTGGTATCGGAAACTCCCCAGCTCCAAGATCGCCTCTCCTAGTTGTCTCCTTCCCTATCCTTTGCAAGCCCCAGTTCTGAAGACTTGAGTTGTCAAAGCTTGGCCCAAAGGCATGCGAAACATGACTTAACAGTAGTGTCGTCTATGGGATCTTTGTAGGTCTTATGTGTATTTCACATGCCTACGACAACTCATTTCGGACTACTCAAAAGAAACACGGAGGAAGCCATGGAAGCAAGATTGAAATGGACAAGTAGGTGACAAAGATGACCGACGAGGTGTAAATGCTTCACAAAGAAAACAAGGAACTTAGAAAACCTCAACAACAAGTGTAGGACGAGGAAGCAAAGTCCTGTGATAGTGGGCATATGGGGTCTCGGAACACACAGGCTGGACCATAGTCTCAAAAGAAAATATGAGGAGATAGCAAGGAAGATGGACAGTCGTCATAAGTGCACCAACTGCTCACGAGCACCGATCTACCCTACATGGAGGAAGTGATGGTTGTGCCTTTACCACCAAAGTTCAGGGTCCCAACTGTGAAAATGTAAGATGGAGTAAGGGACCCTCTTGAGCACCTGGAAACTTTCAGGGCTCATATGAAGCTGCATGGCTTCCCGGGCGAGGTGGCATGTAGAGCATTCCCGCTGACCCTGACAGGGCCGGCGATAGTATGGTTCTGGTCTTTGGCGCCTGGATCCATAGGTAGTTTTGTCGAGCTAGCAAGACTATTTTTTACTCAGCTCATGTCGAGTTGAAGGAGGCGGCACCTAGTGATGTACCTCCTCAACATCAAACAGGGGGAAGACAAAAGCCTAAAGTCCTACCTAACCCGGTTCAACAAGGAGAGCATAACCACTGACGACCAAGATGAGAAGATAACATTGGCGGCGCTTCTAGGAGAGGTTTGGTCGCAATCCCAATTTATGGCCGAACTGGCAATGAGGACTCCCGTAACACTGCAGGAGTTCATGGATCAGGCTGACAACTTCATCAACGCGGAGGACACTTTCCGGGCCCTGAAGGTGCCAAGAAAGAAAAAGCTGGAGCGAGAAAAGAGGAAGGCGAAGGCGAAGGCCCCGGCTAAGGCTAAGGCCCACAAGAATCCAGAGAAGAGTTTCCAAGATAAAAGGTGGGAGGAAGCCCTGACAAGGGGACCAGGACCTTGGTTCGACCGGCCTACATTCACCATCGACGAGGCCAACACTTCCATCGCCCGAGAAAAGGATGACCAGGGTATTGCATGCCACTATTGCACATACCACAGGTCCACCTAGCATAACACCGAGGATTGCTTCTACTAGTAAGGAAGGATGGAGCATGCGGAGTGGACAAGGCAGCGCTATCCACAGGCTAGGAGACTAGAGCAAGAAAGAAGGGGAAGGTCGAGGGAAAAGAGCATGGACCGAGTCAACCGACGCAGGAGGGAAGACAACCCCCAGTGGCGACCACCTGAGCGGGGGCCTCAGCAAGATTGTCCTCACTCGCCACCATGGGGGGACCTCCACTCTGAGAAATCTGAATCATAGCGGGAGGATTCATGGATGGGGGTGTTTCCTCCTCAAGCAAAAAAGCACACGCTAGGCAAGCCCAGTTCCACGAGGTGTACTCTGTCAAGTATCATCCCGCCAAGCATCGAAGGGCTGAGCCTACCCCAGTCATCTCCTTCAAGGAGGCCGATGAGGAGTGGGTCCTGTACCCCCACGACGATGCGCTAGTGGTAACTATGTTGGATGCCAACTTAACCACTCGCATAATCTTCATTGACAATGAGAGCTCTACAAGCATCTTATTCTGGAAGGCCTTCACTAGAATGGGGATAGATGCTGCTCGGCTCCACCCGACCCCCATGCCATTGAAAGACTTCTACAGGAGTATGGTTTAGCATGTAGGAACCATCACACTGTCAGTCCTTGCTGGTAGCACTCCCTACACGGCCTCAGTCATGGTTGACTTCGTAGTGGTAAGGACCTAGTCGTCATACGACGCATCATCGGAAGGCCCACCCTCATCAGCTTGCTGGCCGTCACATCAACCTCCCACCTCAAGATGAAGTTCCCAACTCTCCGCGAAGTGGGAGAAATCCTATGCGAACAAGTCTTAGCAAGAGAATGCTACATCCAAGAGCTAAAATAGAAGGATGGTAGGCTTACCCCAAACGACACCTTTGGAAAAGAATAGGCCATGCGCCGTTTAGAGAGCCCTGGCAATCCTTCGTCTGCAACTCGCCCCACCGAGCTCGAGGGGGAGTAAAAGGGTGCATGGCCTTAGAGGCAAAGGCATAATGAATGAAAGCTTCCCGGCCGAAAGCTCCGTTACCCCTTATTTTGTAGTATGTCATTTTAGTATTGTAAATTCCTGCTATTTAATGAAAATTTTGATTTTTCGAGACAGTGCAACATGCCTACTTCGAACTTTCGTATTATCAACAAAACGTCGACAAGACAATCTATGATTAACGAAATCTACAATGACAAAATCATCAACGGATTAACGTTTACCTACCCTACAATGTCAGCAGGTCTAGTCTCAAACTGCCAGAATAACGTACCTCCTGCGGGATCAAAGGAAAGGGCTAGGCCGAAGGCCGATCTATCCCTCCCGCGATGGAGAGCAGGTCCTGCCCCCTTGGCACCTCGAATAACTTACCCAGACCCCCATCGCAGCAAAAAGCGGACTAGCCATATCGTTGTCCGAATAAATTACCACCCCCGCGAGATACCAAAGGAAAAGGTAGGCCAAGGGGTTGTCTTATCCCTCCCGCAGTGGAGTGCGGGTCCCTAGATGACCCGAAGACGAAGGCTTACTTTCCTTGTGAGCATCAATAGGCAAGTGCGGGTCCAGTCACAAACTGCCCGAATGACATACCTCCCACGGGATCAAATGGGAGAACTAGGTCAAAGGCTGTTCTACCCCTCCCGCGATGGAGAGCGGGTCATGCCCCCCGGCGGTCCGAACAACTTAACCCGACCTCCGTCACAACGAAGAGTAAGATCAGCGCCAGCCTAATGTACCTTTTGCAAGACCAAAGGCAAGAATTACGCCGAAGGCTGCTCTACCCCTCCCACGATGGAGAGCAGGTCCTGCCCCCCGACTGCACGAACAACTTACCCTGACTCCTTTCGCAACGAAAAGCGAACCAGCTATATCGTTGTCCGAACTTACCCCCCTCGCAGGATACCACAGGGAAAGGCAGGACTGAAGGTTGCCTTATCCCTCCTGCGATGGAGTGCAGGTCAGTCCTCAGCTACCCAAAAATAAAAGATTTTACCTTCTTTGTAAGCGTCAACAGATGGGAGCGAGTCCAGTTGCAGACTGACCAAAAACTTATCTCCTCACGGGGTAACAAGGATGAGTCGAGTCAAAGGCCACTTAAACTCTCCAGCGGAGGAGAGTGGGTCCCGCCTTTAGGTGGTTCAAATACTTACCCCAACCTCCACTGCGAACAAAGAGTGGGTTCATCCCCAGCCTGGCCCAAATCCTACATTTTCCAGCAATGTCAACGAGCGAGAGTGGGTTCAGTCTTAAACTATCTAAACAAATTACCTCCCAAATGGGTAATAGGGGTGAGTCGAGCCAGAGGCCACTCCCGCCAAGGAGAGCGGGTTTGGCCTTTAGGCCACCCAAATACTTACCCCGGCGAAAGAGCGGACCGGCCCCACGGTTATTCGAACAAGTTACCTCTTTGGGAATCAAAGGGGAAGGTTTGATTTGAGGCATCCCGACATCTCTCTGATGGAGTGCGGGCCTAGTCTTTCAACTACCCGCGTGAACAAAATCTCCAAGCTAAAAAATTCAAAACAAGGGGCTATGTGATGTCAACGGGCGGGAACGGGTTCAAACTTAGACTACTCGGACAAGTTACCTTCCCGCGGGGTAACAGGGACGAGTTGAGCCAAAGGCCGCTCGAACCCTCCCACGGAGAAGAGAGGGCTCTACCTTTCGGCTACCAGAATACTTGCCACGACTCCCGTCACAATAATGAACTAACCGACCCACGGCCACCCAGAGAAATTACCTCATCGGGGTGTAAAGGGACAGGTCAGCCTAAAGCATCCTGACCCTTCCCCGGTGGAGTGTGAGTCGAGTCAATTGACCGCTCGAATGCTGGAGCAAAAAGCACAGGCATCAACAACACTGACAACAGCAGCGTGGCAGAAAAAAACAAACACAGTACGATATTGGTGAGGCCCATGTTTGCAAAATTAACTCCTTATCTTCCAGCCAGGGATCAAATACAAAGTGCTAAAGGAGAAAGATGGGTACAGTCCTAAACTGTCCAAATTGCTTACCTCCCCGCAAACCAAGGAGGCGAGTTGAGCCTGAGGACGCAATGTCTCCCCACGGCAAAGAGCGGGATTAGCTTCAGGGCTACCTAAGGAATAGATCTCTGCCATCATCACGATCGAGAATAGCCTGGCCTACTCATCCAGCTACGCGGGAAAAGTATGGAGATGATTGCATGCCCAAGGAAAGCACGGCAACGCAAAGTGAAAGGATGGAAGAATTAAGCAGGATAATGCCCAACCAAAAGATGGACAACGAAAAGAGGAAATCAGCACGAGGAGAATGCAGAGAAATGTTGGCTTCGTCAAACAAAGTCGCTAAGGCCTCAGAAGAATGACTACACAACGAAGGCGAACGAAAGCAGCACGACGAACAGGAAAGCCGTCAACCAATGGGGTCATCAGGCATAGGCCGGACACTGGTGGGGTGGACTGTCAGGCCCTGTGTGGTGAGTCCTTACGGCTAAACCCCCCCAGGTTGACCACAAAAGAAAGAAGAAGGAAGTAGCGAAGGAAAAATGCGCAAAGATACATAGTCATACAAGGCAAAATATAAGGCGATATCATTGATCATCACAAGTTGCAACATAAAACTGCAGAGTTACAAAAGGCAAGATGCAACGTAAGGTGGCTCATCACGACAACATACAACTAAAACCAGTCAAGCGCGATAGAAAGTTGAAAAGCAAAGCAAACCAAAATCTCATCAAGTAAAATCGCATGGAGGTCCTGAGGGGACGACTATCCAGTGAGGACGGACGAACACAACGCAAATGAATAAATGAACGGCTTGTGGGGTAGTCAAGAATCCTGCAATTTCTTGTGCCAAATTCCCCCAGGCCGGCTACCAAAAAAAAAAAAAAGGAGAAAAGATAAGGAAATGCACGAAAGAAAACATAATGGGGGCAAGCAGCCTGGCATGAGAAAAGTGCAAAATACTTTCATTGATCAAAGTTATATACAAGTCTCAAGGCGACAACATATAGGTACATACATTTGGCCAAAAAGAAAAGAAAGGGAAGAACAAAATAAAAAAGCAGCAGCTACACCGGGGACCTAGGGCATGGCGACGTCATGTCTCGGTGCCGGGAGTACCAATCTCAGGAACGTCGAAAGCAGGATCACCCGGCTCTGGAGCAGCAGGCTCGGGCATGACTGGAACAACCGAACCCGGGAAAGCATCATGGATCTCTTTCCTTCCCAAGTCGCGGTTAAATACAAAGGCCGCCTCATTGACTGGAATGTTGGCAAGGTCAAGGCCCCGCAAATAGCTTGTGAAGTCCTTGAATGCAGCTACGGACTCCCCAAGAGGTGGTCCCACATCGACCTATGGCCCTCGGCACACCCATGCCCTTACGCTCGATCACGAATGCCCAGGACCAACTTTAGCTGCCTATCCAAGTGGGAGGCGACATCCTGCACTCGAGATAGGTCGTCTCAAAGGTCATTGATAAGCCGCTCCAACAGCTGACCGTCCTCCCTCGCTTCCCTCACCTTCCTCTTGAACTTCTTTAGGCAGCGATCAAGTTTCTTATTCTTTCTGCGCTCATCCTTCAAAGCAATTGTACCATCTTCAGCTCTCACTCCAGCTGCTCTCTCTCTTTCCTTTCACTGTGAGCATAGTGAAGAGTGGTCTCAGTCATCAAACAAAGGTCCTGGTTCTCTTGCTCAACGACCTCCTAGTCGTCCACATCAAAAGCCACTAGCTGAGAGGTACCCTGGCAACAAGAAGGGTCGACATGCAACCATCAGTAAAGGAAGACTAGAAAATAGCGTGAGAAAGGAAAAGGACAGAAAGAAGTAGTCGAACCTTGTAGAAAAATCTGAATAAACACTGGATGACCTAACTGATAGCCTCCGCATGGATCCCTCGCATTTCTAGCCGGGACAAAGGAGGGATAACTTCTACTGAGCCCTCGGCCTCACTATTTGTGCAGCCACCTCAAGCGGAGCGAGTAAACGTTCGTACGGACCTCTCGAATAAGAGCCGACTACAACATTCAGAAGGGAATCACCCTCCATTGGATGCTCCACCTGAGTAGGCTGGTCGTCACCCGAACTCCTCAGACCCGAGCTAACTATAATATCCAGAAGGGAATCATCCTCTTCTTGGTACTCTACCTAGGTAGGCGGGTCGTCGCACAGATTTCTCGGACCTGAGCCGACTACAACATCCAGAAAGGAGTCGCCTTCTACGCTGCACCCCATCTGGACACGGTTGTTGGAAGTATCGGCTGCCGCCCTCTCATTAGCAACATCCAAACCTCCCGAGCAAGCCTCGGCCTCATCCCCAAAGGAGTAACTACCGGCATTAGAGCAAGTTGAGGATGAAGGAGAAACCCACGGAGAATGCTACTCCTCGACAGCCCACCTAGGGGCCTTGACCGCAAAGATTCCCCTGAGTAGGACATTTATTTCAACCGCGTCCGGGGGCACCTCAACTGCACCAGTCAGCGGTGGCATCGCAGAGGGAACATCGGCTGGAGGACCTCTCACTGGGGCATATGAGGACTCTGAGGAAGAAGGCCCTATCGGCACCTCCACCAGCGTCCCCAAGACGGCAGACCTTGGGGATAGCTGACTCCCACCTTGGAGGAATCAAGGCTCCAGAAGGGGGCCTGTTGTCGGCCTGGATACCCTCTAAGCGAGGCTTCTTCCCCTTGCATGATGGAGAAGAGTCTGAGGGATGCTTTCGAGCAGAAAAGACCCGAGGCCGGGCAATCGTCACCCTGTCCTCAAATGGAATGTGGCTAAGGGGCGACAGAGAATCCCTTAGGCTTTCCTCAGAAAGGAGGACTTCAGAGTGGACGTTATCGGGATTCTTCTGCACCCACTCTCGAACAACCTTGCCTCGTTAGAGGTAGCCATCGGGTGCACCACCTTGTCTTCCTGAACCTTCCCCCAATTCGTTTAGATAGGGAACTCGCGGTGACTCCTTTGACCCACTGGGAGCTCCCACCCACGACCAGACATAAAGAAGAATTTCGTAGACCAGTCATTCAAGTTGCGATACCTCGGCTCCAGGTTAACAAGGTCAGTTGAGAAGAGGCTAAGTCAAAGCGGTCTAGCAAGCTGCAAAGAGGGCGAGCGAAAGGTAGCCTCAGGCTGCACAAAAACATGGAATGAAATAGGGCCACTCATGTAGAATGACCCTCAACATCGACGGCACCCTCGTTTGGACCAGGGACCTCGAAGAGCACTGATTCCAACCCCTGGTAAGTGAGGGTCAGCGAAGCCAACCTCACCGCAGAGGCATTGGAACACCAACTGCTGCCCTCGAAAGATGGCCCAACGTTAGTATTACCCCTACCAGAAGCCCTAGGTTGAGTGGATTTATCAGAAGCCATCAATGCAAAAGTAGAAGGTAGTAAGGGAAAGAGAGGAGAATAAGCAAAGGAAGAAGAAGTTGGAAGAGCAGGGATGGCAAGAGAGATACAGCGTGATGAAATGAAAGGGAACTCTAACCCCGACCGTTTTTATATAGGGGAAAGGCAACGGTTGATCTCACACACCCCATGACAGAAGGGAGAAGTAGGGGTGAAAACCGACGCCTTCGGCGCGGTTTTTGGAAAAAACTGAGACCCTACCAACGTCTTCCATGAGAGCTCAGCACTGGCCAAAACCAATCAATTGGGGAGAGAAAATCAATATTATCGGTCTCGACGCGGCGTGGTTCGATTCTTCGGTCTACCGTCGTCGTCTCTGTGATGGAGGAGGGATGTGGAGTCCATTGCCAAGTGAGAGGAGAAGGCTTAGGGTTTAGGGTTGCAGAAGAACAAGAAGACGCAAGGAAGAAGAAGAATGGTGGTTTATTAAACCTAATTCAAAATAGCACGCCGTTTTATATGTTTTTTTTTTTAACTTCCACTTGGCAAAACTACGTCGTTTCACTCAATGTCGTTTTATATACATATATTAAAAAAAATGGAAAGGATTGGCCGGTTCAGTGGTTTCTCAGGGGTTCAAACCGGTGTCGAACTGCCGATATCGCTTTTCCCTTAAATCCTCTTGCCCGCTGATTGGTTCCTTGCCGGTTCCGGCCTTTCCTGGCTCCGCCGGCCGGTCTAATTAGTTCCCAGCTAGTTTTGGCGATCCTGCCCCTAGGGAGAAGTATGAGACGCTTCGAATTTTGGGAGTGTAGTCCACGAAGCGACGCGAATGCAAAGAGTCGCCTGCCACCCTCAACATTAATGAGCTTGAAAAGACGCCATCAGAATTATCGAAAAACGAGCCAACAAGAATGAAGGGAAAGCGTTACCAAGGTAACCAAACGACAGGAGCGTCCCCGAACTTTGAAACCGTGTACACGTCAATAGAGGGATCCTAGCCTCAGCAACAAGGCGAACTCAAGTAATAATAATTCCCACCGTACTCATCCGGTGAGAAATTAGCGTGATAACTATAAGGAGATTTTCCCCCTAGAGGGTCTGAGAACAGCAACTAAAGTAACTAGAACTGAATGCCCAGCCCAAAACAAATAAAGTCTCCAACCTGGTTCATGGGTAGGCTCATCTGGACGTAACCTACATGAGGGAACATGCTACAAGGGATGAGTCTCATCGACCTGGAAACCTCTCGAGTAGTGTCCAGCTCTTGCGTACTTGTCCTTGTAATGGGCATAATGTACTGGGAACCCTCGATCCTCTGACAGGAAGGACATCAACGGACCACCAAGGATATTAGCGGGGAGAAGGAAATAAAAAAACCACGTCGCATTAATGGTATCGCTACCCGAGCTACACACCACATTAATGACGCCGTCGCAAAGTCATGCCGCATTAAAAAACTTTGACAAAGGGAACAGTACAAAGAACACGGACTCCATGGGAGCAGACAAGACCTATCCCCCAGACTTATGGTATAAATAGCAAATTTCAGGTACAAGAAAACTCTCTCTGACCCCTAGAGTCTTTAACTTATTTATAAACTTCCAAGAGAATTTACTAACTTTGGCATCGGAGACTCCCAGTCCTCAAGGCCGCCCTCTCCTAGTTGTCTCCTTCCCTATCCTTTGCAAACCCAAATTCTTAAGACTTGAGCTGTCAGAGTCTGATCCAAAAGTATACGAAACACGACGTTAACAGATTTGATCATAACTTTTACCATTTGTCCTTCGCAATATGTACACTTTTCTGTTCAAAATAGGATTTTATAGTGATTGTCTGAAGTTTTATCGGTATGGTGGCAAATCACTCATTTTGATTACCATATATGCATGTGAAATAAAAACTTTACCGCACTGTCAACGAGGATAAATACCAGAGACTGGATGTCTATCGATTTTTTTGTTCATTATTTTTTCACTTGCTTTAATATTTTGGTTTTTAATTACTATTTTATTTATTGTAATCGTGTGATAAACTTTAGGGTAAATTGTGACTTTTTCTAATAAACTTAATTACAATTATGACATATTTTAAGTGATTTAATATGTCAATCAATTAAATAACAATCACTTGAAATCATATGTAATATTTGCATATATAATTGAAAGTGATAAAATATAGAATAAAAAACAACGTTCTTTCATTAACAAATAGAGATATTTACGTGGTAAGAGTATAAATCTAATCCATTTATGGCATGGTTTATCTACTAATGTTATTGAATCCATATATAGCTCGAGCATTAATACAAGAGAATAACTTTAAACAGGTCAATCCGTTTTTCTCCATATAATAGAGTCGAATCAAAACGGGCCACGTAGGCCATACACCACATCTGTTGTGATATGCATTTCAGAGGAAAAAAAGCTTCCCCCGTTGGTTTGCGTCCGCACCCCCCCCCCCAATGGCGCCTCGAATGCCTCTTGCGTCCCACCCTCTCTTTGTCTGAAACATTTTTGAATAGCCCAGACCCCCGTACGACTTGGTTTCAATCTAAACCTGGCCACACGTATCCCCTTTACAAAAAAGTTAGATTTGTTTGGATAAACTTCATCCCTTCCCTTCAAATGCAAATACCCAGCCGCAAATACCCAGATGTACAAAAGAATCATGCCTTGGCTGAAAGTTGGATATTGTGATAGGTTGAAATTAGGAGTAATTTATTTTTGATTTTAATGGTTGTGATTGATATCTCGTGTTGCCATTGTTTTTTTTTATTTTTTTTATAATTTTGGGTCTTTCTTTTTGTGTGCTTGCAGAAAACACAAGCGAAATTTGAAGTGAGAGCAATTGGGATATCAGAGAGAGAGAGAGAGAGAGGGGTATGCACAGAGCAACGGGAGGAAGAAGACCGTTGAAGGAGAGAGAGAGCGGGGGCAAAGAATTCTAAGGATTTTGTAATTGTCCGAAATGCCCTTGCTATGGTGAAACCAGTTCTAAACTTCAATTTTGTGCAATGATGAAGTGTCATCTTACTATTGGTGTCCAATAAACCCACTCTATCAGATTGGCCTGCCCAAAGTGGAACTCTTAATACAATGTAAAAGGAAATGAATGCTAGGGTATTTTTTTTCACTCGACACATGACCACATGAGACCGGACATAAAACTGTCATCATGATTAATTGGGCTAGCAGAGCATAATTTACATTATATTTATCAGCACTAATTAGTTTACTAGCTAGAATATGCAATGCATAAAAAAAATTATTTATTTGTTATCAATTATTTTTTGTTAAAATAATTATTTTTTATTAAAATAAATTTATTATCATCGTAAATATTTATTTTCATCGCAAATAACTCGTAATAAATGTTTTTTTTTTGTGTCAATGTTATTTATGTTCGAATTTCTGAACATCAATTAATAATTATAGTTCAAAAAAGATTTAGAGAAATGCTTTGGGTCCTGAATTTGTGTCTCGAATGACTTTTTTTTATTTTTTTGTTTAGTGATTAAGGAAATATTTTTTAATGATGTTGTGAATTTTTTATTTTTTAAAAAATATTTCTGATAATTAAAAAAATACATAAAAAATAAATAAAATAAATAAATAAATAAGATACACTATTCGAAACACTTCTTCAAGCCACTTTTTCGGTTGCTTAGTGCCGCTCAGAGCATCCTCATTGGATTCTCTATAAAATTCCCTATAATTTAGTTAAAAAGTGTATTCCCTAAAACTTTTCTCTAAATTTTACTCATCTTTCAAAAACCTTCTACATCACATTCCACATCCCTATCTCTATTCTATTAAAATAATATTTCTCTATTATTTCTTTATTACTTTTTTCTCTCACTTCCATTTACAAATTTAACTACTCAATATTTTTTCTTATATTTTGAACTATTACTCTAATGAATATTTTAAATAGAATTTAAATTATTTTTAATATTTTTAAAATTATTATCTTTTTATATTTTCGGAGTTATTTAAATTATTTTTAAAACTATTATTTAAAATTATAACAAATATGAGTATGACAAAAAGTGTAGATGATTGGAAGAAGAAATAATTTAATTAAAATTAATAAAATATTGATAAAAGTGATTTGGGGAATGAATAGTGGTTCCCCATATTTGGGGAACCACTATTCATTCCCTAAACATTTTTCCTAAAATGGGGAATCCAATGGGAGGGACTTTTGAAAAAAACTTATAATTATCCCTAAATTATAGGGATATATGGGATATGGGGACTCCAATGAGGATGCTCTCAAAGACTTTTTTTTTTTTTTTTTTTTTCTAACCAAGCTTGCATATTGTATATAATAAATAATACTACAAAGTTTATGGTGGATCCTTTCCACTGTCAAGAAATATCATACATCTGGATAGTAAATCAGTGGGTATGCATCCAAAGACAAGATTGGTTGCTGCCCATTGCGCCACGGAGTGCGCACATCGATTTGCAGATCAATGAATTTTAGCAAATTTCCAATGCCTTTGAGAAGCTGAAATAAGTTTGATGTCATCAATGATGGGTGTAATGTGCCAATGTGGAGCAGGTGCATTGGTAACAATGGCTTCTATTACTAGCTTTGAGTCACCTTCCAAGATTGCCCTCTCTTGCTGCCTATGAGAAGCCATTTTCGTTGCTAGAAGAGCTGCCTTTGCTTCAGCTATTAAAGGATTGGAAGTTGGAAGCATTTCAGTTTGTAATTCCAATATTTTACCGTTATGATCTCTACAGACTGCTGAGGCCACCGAGAAGGAATCTCTGACAGCTGCATCAAATGAGAAGCTCTGGGAATTATTGGGAGGATTTTTCCATTTTTCTACTTGTTTGTGCTTGCTTCCTTGCCAGGCCATTTTGTACTCTTGATATATTCTGTTTAGTTGAGTTGTTGCTGTTTCAAGAGAGAAGGGGGTGTGTTTGTGGAGTATTTCATTTCTTTGCTTCTATATGAAATCCAATATTATCATAGCAAACAACTGAAAGTGATGTGCTTCTTCCTCTCTCAATCCCAATTCTTTTGTTGGAGAAATGATCATTTTTATCCAATCCGAGGTTGATTGGATTGGCAAGGTTTCCAAATTCAATGGCCATGGACTTCTATACCACAAAATTCTGGCAACTGGACATTTTAAGAATAGATGGAGCGATGTTTCTTCTTCTTGGTTGCATAGTAGACATTCTTCCATTGAAATTTGCTGGATAGCTTTTTTTATACGTGATCTGGTAAGTAGAATATCCCATTGAATCTTCCAGAGCAGTAGCTTATATCAATCATAAATTTTCAGTTTCCATATTTTTTTGAAGATGTTCGAAGTTGTTTCTTGACTGCTAATCGTCAAATGATAAGCTGTTTTAACAAAAACTTCACCTAAGTTGCTAGTGATATTTTGGGTTTGACCATTTGGTGGAAGACCGAACAACTTGACAAAGACCACATAAAGGCGGCTGCTTTCTATCCACTCACGCCTTTCACTTTCGAAACCTTATCTTTCTTTTTCTTCCCCATGAAGTTTCCATCATGTTATAATAAAGATAATAGACACTCCCGCTCGGTTCGCTCGGTTGGATAAGAATGCAATTCATTTTCGACAGCTTTTTACCTTAATTCCATGATTTAGGTTAGGTTTGGGACTAAAAATAAAATATAAAATTTTTATTTTATCTCATTTGATCATTACAATTTTTTTAAATTTTCATACAAAATATAATAAACAATTCAACTTTTTTAAATTCGAATTCAACTTTTTCAAATCTCAAAATATTAATAATATTAAAATATAATATTTTAAACTTTCATCTAAAATTAAAAATTCTCATCTCCCTCTCCCAACCTAACCGTTATCAACAGAAAAATATCTACAACTTAGAATTGAATAAAAATATGGATGAAATGAAATTAGGTATGTAATTTTTTAGGAATTTTTTAATGTACGTTTATATTATATTTAACAAATATTAAAATTTTTAGTTTGTGTCTCCCAATAGAATTTACAAACCATAATTTGTCCCAATTTTTGTCCTTTATTGAAGAAATACTATAATTCTTTTTTTTAATACAATGAGAATGGAGATTTTCGAATTCAGATTTTTTTTATTGGAAGAATTGAGCTATATGCCATCAAGTTTTTGAAAACAATATTGTGATTAAAAATATTGTTAGAATATTATTTTATATAAAATGAGATGAAATGGTTTGGATTTAGAAATGAGATGAAATAATTCTATATGAAAATTGAAAAAAATATTGTTAGAATATTATTTTTAATATTATTATTATCTTAAGATTTAAAAAAATTAAATTAAGATTTAAAAAAATTAAATTATTTATTATATTTTGTGTGAAAATTTAAAAAAATTATAATAATGAAATGAAACACTTTCTAAATCTAAATTGAACCTTATTCATCTCACCTTAATTCATCTCAACCGGTTAAAAGTTCCGAATGCTATTTTTACTGCTCTAATTTTGATTATCAATAATAATTTTTTAAAAAAATTTATCTTTTTTTTAGTAGGTCGTTGTCAGTTATGATTAATTCTGTAGATAATTAATCCAACCTTCCGCTCCAAGGAGTTGTCAAGATGTCTCTCTTGTTCAAATTCTCATTATTAAATACTCATATAATTAGTTGGTCCATGTCCTCCATCCCCAATTATGATTATTCTCTGAATGCTCAATTGTCTTTCCCACTTTCACCCCCCAAAATAAAGTCCTGCAAACACAAAACGACACAATTAGATGCGAACTCACAATTAAAAAAAAAAAACATAATTACCATAAAGAGTAAATCTTTTGGCCGGTCAGTCTAACATCTCTCAAATAACAGCCTTTCAACAGTTGAGTGCCACATAGGCTTCACAGCTTAACTTCAATGTAACCGCACATCAGAAGATCTGAAATTCATCCCCTCACCCCTCTCGCACGAAAACAAGAAACCTCATCCCTCGACCCCTCTCGCACGGCCCTCTCTAGAGATCCTCTCCCCCCCTCCCTCACGACGGTGGCAAGAAAACCAATGGACCTCTTCGCTCACCCTCTCCCAAGACCAGACCAGAAACCTTGAAGCCCCCCTCAGTCGTGACCCTCCCCTGTCTCTCTCGACCAAATCCAGAAACCCATGCGACACTGTTCGAATTCGTAGATTCGCTGCCAGCCGCCGCCAACGACAACGTAACCTTCGAAGTCGTGACACTTTTGAGGATGGATTTGGTGTCGTTAGCCCTCTAGCAGCTACGAATTCCCCAAATATTGTACTGACCTATGAATTCTTCTGCAATTTTTGCTCTTATTTTTGAATTAATCTGATTCTGTTTATCTAGTGGTCATATGGCTATCAATTTTGACTATGGCGTGAGATTGTGGTGTGAGGTTTACAAGAGGAGGGCCATTTGGAAATGTTGGTTCTGTTTGCTTCTGTGTTGGCGTGAGATTGTTGTACGAGGAACATAAAATGGTGTGTGGAAATGTTGGTTTTGTTTGCTTCTGTACAAGGATCATTTTCTCTTTTTTTTTTTTTTTTTTTTTCTGATATCTATCTTACTTTTGGAGACAAAGATGGTGGGCGACGGAGATGGTATTCGAAATTACTGGTAGGCGAAGGACTGGTGGCGACGGAACTGGTGGGAAATGGAACATGTGTCGTGCGGCGGTGGGAGATGAAGATGGTTTTCTTCAGTAGTCTGAAATTTTGAGTGAGGCACTCAAACTATCGATTATCCAGTGTTGTGACCCTATTGTGATTTGTGTAGAATCGCTGACGTGACAGATTATTATTAGAGGCTGTTAAAGCCTTACCAACGGATGGACTGGTACAAAGCGGCTCTCTACCATAAAATATAAGAAATCTATCTGCAAGAAACCAAAACTTGAACAGATAAATAAACAGAGAGACACGATTAAAAATATCAAAATATGAAATGAAAAAAAAACAAATTCTCTAAACTCCAGATCCGACGAGAACGCAATGCAACGAATCCGTATCCGTCGGTTCAAAGTTCTCCAAATTTGAGAGTAAATTTTAATTTCGATTTTAAGCATTTTTTATTTTGTCGAAACGATTATTTGCATTCACTGATATATTAATGATTTATATATCTATACAGATGAGATAGGTGTATGTGTCATAGTCCCTAATACCTATATCGAATTTTGGCCACTGGATTACACAAAAAAATTATAAATCCATGTCCCTTCTGAATCTCCGGCTTCTCCGAGCAGATCAGGTCGCGAGCCGTTTTGCCGTTAATTGACATCTCCAAGAATTTGAAATCCAAGGACTCCGACGCCTCCGTCGCCGTTGGGAATACTCAAACAAAGAGTTTACCGGACTACGTACACTAATCACTCCACGGCTTTTGACATGACGGAGAGCCGGCTAGGCCTTCGCCGGAAGTCGGCACGCCTACGCTGCTGGTGCGAAGAGGGACGAATCAATGCCGACAAGGCTCGCTTCATCAGATCACCTTCAATTCCGCCGATCCTCACTAGTGAATTCGTCATCGCCGATCGCCGCGCGTTCAGCCTGTTCGGCGAGTACGTCGCCACCGACTGCGAGCCGTATCCCTTGTATAAGCTGCACCTGAACGAACCCGGGTGCGTTGTCGGCGAGCACATACAGGTTCGCTTCTGACCCTGCCGCTTCACGATCTGGTTGCTGCCGCCACCGTTGCCGCGCGGCGAGACGGATATGGACCAGTTAGGGGAGATAGAGCGGTCCAAGGAGAACCGTACGGACGGGACAGGTGGAGAGGTTCCGCACATGTTTACGCGGGTCGGGGAAGTGGAGCGGGTGAAGAAGGTGGTGGATCTCGAGGAGAAACTCGAGCTGGAGGAAGAGGCGAAGTACGACGAAGAAGAATAGTGTGACCGAGAGTGAGAACCACAGAGTCCTCCGGAAGGTGAGTGGTATCGAGCACCTGGTCCTGTTGATGATCTTCTAGAAGATGCCGCCATTTTTGTTGCGGTGCGTGTTTAGCTGTGTAATTTGGCAAACCTGGCTTCAATCGAGCTATATATTTATAGAGGGTTTTGAAAGTGGGGAGTGTTGGAAAACATTCGAATTTTTCCGATATTGTCATTCAGGATATTGCCTTGTTTGTTTTGGGAAAATTCTCATTTCATTTCATCTTAATTTTATTATTATATTTTTTAAAATTTTAATATAAAATAAAATAAACAATTTAACTTTTTTAAATTCATCTCATATTCTCTCACCTAATAATTATAACTTTTTTAAATTTTAATATAAAATAAAATAAACAATTCAATTTTTTTAAACTCATCTCATCTCATCTCTGAAAAAGAACGAAACCTTAATTTGTGTTTTTTGCGATGATATCCCTCTAATATTCTCGTATTTGTATTTTATGGGTATGCCTCCTTAATTCCTTAATCCGCATAGTACTTTCTTTTGTTAATTCCCTCTGTATTTACCAGAATTAAAAATTATGCCTCTCTTTGTATGACAACAAAATATAGGGATGTTTAACTTTTAAAAAATATTTTAGTTACAAAATAATTATACAAAAGTAAATCTATAAACTGATATGATTTGATGTGATAAGTCAGATTGTAAAGTTAGTTTTGTTATAAAGTAGATCTAAAGTATTTTATGAAATCACGTCAGTTTATGGATTTATTTTATATAATCTCTTTATATTTGTATCAGTTCTTGAAAAAAATATACTTCAAATAAAAACATTCAAAATCTTAAATAATTTTAAAAATAAAATAAATTGTGAAATTCACTTTTTACTAGTACCTTAAAAAAACGGTTCCCTAATTTATGATAGATTATTAAAACAATTTTTGTTTGAAATGTAAATCAATGTGCCAAAAAATAAAATAAATCAATTTAATTTTTGTTACATCGTATCTAGACCAATGGGATTTCGAATAAAATCACCCCAAAATACAAAGTATCTACATAATGCAAGAACGTGAACTAAAAATAAAGAAGGAAAAACAAAAATCAAAACCCTCAGCGTATATCAGTATCGAAAGACAAGTGGAAACAAATTCGAAAATGCCAAAGAATAGGGACATGATTGCAAAAATGCAAATATCAAATATTCATTGTTGTTGCAGCACAAGTCACAACCGCTTAGGAAGTTTTAACTAAACCAGAGGAGCGGTTGGGTTAGTTAATGAGCAGGAGGGGTTAAGGTTTTGGGTTCGATTCTGATCCAACGTTATCGCGAGGATGGAGGCGCTGACAGCGACAAATTTTCAACCGTTTTTTCATCTAATCTATTGTTTCACAGTTTCTTGGAACACTAATTTCATCTGATCTTAAAGTAGTCTCTACAGATCCGCCACGTATGCTCTACTCTGTTGTGACAGAGGCCGTTTAGATTCCACGTATCAGTGTGCCACTCACGGCAAATTCAGAGTTTGCGTGACCACAACGAATAGTTAGTCAAATAGACTCTATTCGGCATCGTTTGTTTTTAAAAGATAGATTGAATGAATTAAAATAAAAATTTGAAGTTAAATAAAATATTATTAAAATATAATTTTTTAATATTAATTTTATTTTATAATTTTAAAAAATTGAATTGTTTAATTTTTTATAATTTTAAAAAAATTATAATAATTATATAAAATAAGATGATATAAGATAAAATTAGAACGATTGTGAAAATAAATGAAACCTTCCTATTTCCTTTCCACCCAATTCATTTTAACAAGTTAGAATTAAAAAAAAAAAATGAGTGACAGGGCGACGAGCCGATCACAATTTACGATTCTATCAATTTATATAAATTAATATTATGAGATTTTTAATTACTATAACTCAAAAAAAGAAAAAAAAAAACATCTTTAGAAAAATATTATTTTAATTTGAAGTATCTGTGTGAGTAAACCGAAAAAAAAAATCAGAAAAAATATTACTTTCGTTTGTATTATTGATGCTGAGACAATTTCTATTAGCCAAACTGTCCACCTCCGTCTTGCGCTTGTAAACAAGGAAAATAATATCAAGTAATCACAATGGGAGATATCTTTGATAACGTTTGGAGAGTATATTTTCTAAGAAGTGCATAAAGAGTATTATGTATTATGAGCATAAGTTTTGAATTTCGTTCTGTGATTATTCCAATTGAAAACAGAATATTTTGATACCGATACGTTTCGATAGTACTGTTCATCCGGATTCCGACTTGGGAATCCGGGTATATCCGGACCGGGTTGGCCCGGGTCAGACCCGGGCCGAAACCTGGGTGAATCCGGGTTCCAGATTGTACCCAAGTTTTTTTTTTTTTTTTAATATGATAAACGAAAGCTTTTTTTACCAGGCTAACGATCAATACATGACCCAGCTCAAATACGTGCATGCATGCTTTTCCCTAATTTGTCATTGTTTTGACACAGCAGACCAGGCATCTTTTTTTGGCTTTTGTTTAGCTCCGGTACCTCTCATTATCAAAACTTGAAAAAAAAAAAATTCAATATTTATCATGTAAAATACATGCGACATACACGATATAATCAACTACATATTACATTGTTTGAACTAATTTACTAAGAATATTACAAAACACATACATTACTTTAATCAAACTCTAATACACAATAAATTGTTTGCAAAAAATCATAAATTTTTCCATCAATTAACTCTTCATCCAACAATCATAAGATAGTGATTTTGACAAACACTCTTGGCTGAATCAGAAACTAGTATTTGATGTCGTTGCAGGCCATATGATATGGAAAATGAGCATTTGTTACACCTGTACAAACTAGAAGCAATATAATAGGTATACATAAACCTGACAAAAATAAAACTCTAAAAGCCTGACATAAACCTGCACAGAACCAGCTCTAAATGCTGAGCTCAATCCCAACTAGATTTAGAGTCAACAAGGTTCCTCAGTGTTATAAGTGGGTAAGAGTGCAATCATGATCACGTGTAAGCTGTTCTTCAGTGTTAAAAGAGTTGTAAGCTTTGATCTCACATCAACCCTAATGAGTGTTCTAAAGATTTAAATAAAAAAAAAAAAAAAAAAAAAAAAAA